>QGOA01001701.1:0-27507 GCA_003313075.1 Termitomyces sp. MG16
CTGGACGCTTCTGGGGCCTCTGAAGCATGGGAAACAACTGTACAGTACAACAAAACCTTAAAAACTTGAAAATTGACTAACCAAACAAGTGTGCAAACAGGGGAGGAAAACTCTGGACTTTAGAAGTCAGAAAGGCAAACTCCGGCTTATCTAAGCAGCCTGGAGCGGTGCTGAAGGGCCCACACTTGTCTGAGTGATAGCTAAAGAACCAGAGCACCTCAAAGGTTGAGAATAGTACTAACAGATAGTGTTGAAAAAGTAGTAACAGCAAAATGAGAGAATGATAGAAGAAATAAAGAAGTGAATGAAAGGAGAGTGAAGAAATAAAGAGTGAAAGAAGAAAGGAATGAGGAGTCCCCTGACACTGATGCAAAATGTACTAGTTTTATTTATGTAAAGCAGCTCAAATGGAATTGAACTGGACTTTGAGTAAATACAACTTTTTATTTCACAAAAGTTCGTGGGGCTTGTTACATGTATGCACACTTTGTAAAGTGACATTGTTATAATTTTTATTGATTTTAAATTAGAATGCAGATAAAATTCACACTCAAGATTTGGGAATCAAATAGTATTACTACTTTAATAGACCCAAAGTCAACCTGTATGCTGCTGGCCTAAGATGTCCACTTCCTGGAAACTCCGAGCCATGGCAAGTCAATTGCTTGCCTGACTCCCCTGAAATACCACCCTTCTTATACCCTTTCCTGCTATGCATGGACCATCATGTATCTTATGTGTTTTGTCATCAGTTCACGGCCTTGCCATGCCCAGACAGTTGTTAGCACATTACTGAGCCCAGACTTGTGGCTAATGGTTCCCCCATTGCATGGTTACACCCTTTTGCGGCTAATCCTTCTTCCACTGCTGTCCTACTCCCTTGCTTGCCTTATCTTTGTGTCCTTCAGTGCCCTTTCCCTGTCCTTGAGCTTGCTTTGTTATGATTCCATGGCTGTGGTGGGCTGGTTCTGTGGAGAGAAGTTACAATGGAGGAGCACAAAGTATTTTGGGATGGAGTGGTGGCAGTGCTGATTTTGGAGATGATGCCGAGATTGATCTTGGCTTTTGCTGAGTACTGACACTTCTCCAGCTATCCCTGACTTCATCAATTGTTGATTACTGCCCTGTTACCATGCATTTACTGCTGTGCTGGCTGGGTTTGCTAGTTTTCATAAGTTTGAGTTGGGGTTTTCAGGTGAGTCTGCCTGTGTCTACAGTTTTTGACTAATGCTTACAGTTTTCAGTGCTTTTTGGGGTATATTGGGACTAGATTTTGACTCTTTTTGTCTGCCTTGTGTGAGGCAGATGTATCACCACATTGATTGTCTGGAACACCTGATTGACAGTTGGGGTATCCACCCCAACCAGGATAAGCTGGATTGTATATGTGAATGGTGGATTCTGTGTAATTACAATGATATTCAGCTGTTGTTTGTAGGACTCATGAACTATATTGGGATGTTTTTGCTCAATATTACAGCATACACAGGATCATTGATGTCAATGACCCAGAACAGGGCACCCTTTTACTAGTGCTCCATACATCAATGATGTTTTGACATGATCAAATGAATATGTGACCGGATGCCTGTTATCTATCCAATCAATCCTTGAAATGACAAGCCAATATGGGTTATTTGTGATGTGTCAAAAACAGGAGTTGGAGCCATATATAGACAAGGCTCCAATTGGCTGAAGTGCCGTCCAGCGGGGTTCATGTATAAGAAGTTCACGAATGCCCAGCAGAATTATGATGTGCATGAACTGGAGACATTGGCAATACTCAAGGCGTTACTAAAATGGGAAGACAAACTAATAGAGTACAAGATCCATATCATTACAGATTATAAGGCCCTAGAGTTCTTTGAGACACAGGCATCCCTCTCCTCATGGCAGAGGAGATGGATAGATTATATGTCTTGGTATGACTTTGACATCACATATGTCAAAGAGAAGTTGAACAAGGTGGCAGACTGCTTGTTATGCTACTTTGAGACCAACATGAGGGACAAGGAACATGCAGCACACAAGTATGTGAATGCTGATGTGCATGTTGACCTGCAGGGAGATAATCTGCCCTATTAGCTGTCAGGTTCTGCTAATTCAGGGGCTTTCCAGGAAAGCAATTGCCCTTACAATGCGGACTTGACCTATGTGTACTTGGGTGTCTGAAACTCCAGGGCTGGACTCTGGGGCTCAAGACATGAACAGGGAGATCTCCTGGGGAAAAGGATTTAATCCAGGGGTTTTGGGGGTTGGCAGTTGTGGGTTATGAAGGGGTAGAGTTGAGAACCGGGAATTCTAAGACGAGACCAGGTTAGTAAACTTTAAGTCATGAAGTGCATACCAAACTCAGAACACACAATTGTTCAAGCATGCCAGTTAGCACATACCAGTCAAACAGAGGGCACGCAAACAATCAGGTTAATATCAAGACTGGCAAATACAAGGAGGCGGCTACTTTATAAGTACTACAGGGTTCCGGGGTGTCTGAGGCAAGTTCCAGGGGGGCATTGAGTAATGGAAGGGAACTGTATACCAGGGATTGCATGTGCAGGGCGCATGATCAATTGGTGCGGAGGTGGGTCATAGTACATGATGCGTGATGGCCAGGTTGAATGGCATGATCCGATCGTTGATTACATGGTGGTGGTTGGGCTGTCAGATAGTTCCAGGGTCTGTGATGCAGGGCTGTCAGGGGTGCTGCATGATGGCAGGTCTTGATGCTCATGATGGCGGTGTCAGTGTCATGATGGTGGGGGGTTGTGTCATGGGGTTGGAAGATCCAGGGGTGTCCCAGGGTGGTTCTAAGTGGGAGGGGTCGTGACATCACCCCCCCCCCTCAGTGCTGAGACCCTCTGAGGTGCACGTTGCTGGTAGTTTGGACCAGAGGGTCAAGCATGGGAACTGCCTTACTTCCTGACATGTAGCGAAAAATTTTTTACCATCAAACTCAACATGTCATGCATGCTGACGCATTCCCCAATGCCCCTGCCCACAAACGAGGTTGCCCCCCTGGTTGTGTGGGAGGCCCAAGATGCCCGGTACCGGTGCTATCTGGACCGAGAGCGCATAGTGGTGCTTGCCCAACAATGTGAGTGCACCCACACACATTTCACTTGGCATGATTAATCTCCCTTTTTAGAACAACAGAACACACCTGCCTCAGAGGCGGGACCTGACCAGGTCCTGGGGTCTCCCAAGGCCAGCTCAAGCAGCCTCCCAGGGCTGAGTCATCCCATGCACCCCACCGCACAGATGTCTGTGCCACTCTGGCCTCCCCACACCATGCCACGTCCTTGTCTTGTTGCCCACTGTTTCCGGAAATCCGGGATGGCTCCAGGGACCATTTCAGTGGTATCTGACAGCCTTCGCATCCCCTGGGCCGGTGTTGCACAGGGGCTTTTTGAGCAGGCTCTGGAGAGGCCCCATGAGTTGCCCACGCATGAGTGGTGTGTTAGTAATGGGCCAGTAAGTGCTCTCCTACCTCTGTGTCGCTTGCTGACATCAGTTCCAGTGTGTGCACTACACCTGCCAGGTGGTGCCATGCATTTTTGAGGCTCTGGAACCATTGTCCCGGCAGGACTCATCCATGTGTGAGGCATGTCACCTCAACCATGAGAGGTGTTCCATGTTGGCGCTGTGGAGGGCTCGTTGCATGTCATGGGAGCAAGGCTGGCCATTGGAGGGGGTGACTCAGAGAATGGGAGTGGAGGAGAGGAACTGGGTTGTGGAGCCGGTGGGAGGGCCAATGGCAGGGTCTGGGGGAGTTTAGGCAGGGGCACCGGGAGGTGAGCCCTTGCTGGCGGTTTCTGCGAAGGGAGGGAGCGTTGGAGTCAGTGGCTGGGATCAGCCCATGGTGGTGATCATGCATTGGGGGGCGCCTGGATAGGGGGAAGCAGTGGGCATCGCCTAGCCCATCCCCTGGGCCCTCCAAGAGGGTGTGCCCACCTCTGAGGACGCCATCCCTGTCCCCCCCCTTGCATTTGTCCCTGGCGGTCTTCTCCCCTTTATCAGGGTGGCCACTGGACATTGATGTGGAGGCGCTCCAGGAGCATCTGGCATGGTCTGAGCAGGGGCGAAGGGAAATTGCAGATTGTCACCTGGTAATAGCAGGTCGTCTGCAGGGGGCCCAGATCTTTTTGGTCTGAAGCAAGGACAGTGCAAGGCAGGAGGCAGCAGCCCATAGGATGGTGGAGGAGGGTTGTGCAGCATTACTCTGGGAGTTGGAGATGGCACGGGTCACCCAGGAGGAGCTGGAGGCCAAGTGGGAAGTGCTGCAGGCTCAGTTGGAGCTGGCTCCTGTCACAAGCCATGCCTGCGCCACCCCGAACCCCCAGTAAGTCCTGCCTGGAACCCCTCCTTTGGAACCCAAACCCCCAGCACGCCCCCGGAACACATCGGGACAAGACCGACTAAATCCGATGCCACTCCGACCAGGGCCGACCCGGCCCAACCCGATGCTCAACCCCTGGGTAAGGCCCGAAGCCCCGCCAACGCGCCACATGCCCCGGACGCCGCCTCAAGCCTCGATCGATCATGCCAGAGTCCGCCCCCCACTTGACGCCGCCCTTCCGGCGCCACTCCCAAACCCGGGCAATACACCGCCACCCATCTACGCCCCCCGGGACTACACGACCGCAGAGGACTGACACCCGGACAATACGCCGCACAGGACGCACCACATGGGAGGGGGTACGGACCTTACCCAGGGGGCCGGAGCTCAGCCGGCACCTGGTACTTAACCTGCAGCTCGTAGTACGTTACGGTAGTCTTGATATTGCTATAACTCGTCTCTATACTCTCTTGTCTATTCCATACTCGTCTCAATCTATCTGTCTTACTCTATCAAGTCTCCCGGTCTCTAAAAGTCTCACTTCAATTCTAACTTAGTCTCCCGGTTCCAGTCTCAGTCTCCCGGTCTCAGTCTCTTTCTCCGATCACCCCACTGCCCTAGCAAGGCTCCGCCCGCTTCCGCCCCGTATTCCGGACTTAGCCCGGGATCCTGCTCTACCTCCTCCTACGAACTCCGGCGCTCCGTAGTCACCCCGCGCCCTACCCAAAACTCCGGAACTCACCTGGAGACTCTCCGTAGACTTCGAGTCTGCGTAGTAAGGACCCGCTTGCCCCCGGAGGCCCCTGTCGTCAGCGGAATCTGACAGCTCCCCCAAGCCTGCAAGACATGGTGGTGGCCTGGATGTCGGCTCTCAGTGAGTACTTTTGTGTCCCAGGTTTGCCTTATTTGCCTTACTGACATCCCCAGGTTGGGCCTGGAAGCATCGGCTGCTCCTAGACGGGGTGGCTGCAGCACTTGCCTTGCTGCAGGAGGGGCAGCGGCCTGAGCTGGCAACTCCTGGGGTAGAGCGGGGCGTGGACTTGTTGGGAAGGATTGACAGACACACATGGCAACCATCAAGGACGATCAGTGATAGCACCAGTAGCAGCTGGAATGACAGCTGCCATCACGCTGTCAGTAAGATCTTGACAGGTGGTGCTAATTAATCAGCACATGGCCTAGCTAGCCGGTGACAGTGCTTATGAATTAGGGATAATGCAATAACTTGTGACAGTTGGACTGGCATTTCACCATAAGCACATGATAGCGCTTGGTGACCTCGAGACAGACAGAATGGACAGCTGGCTTGTAATTTCCTTTTATTTAGTTTAATTCACAGCATTTACTTACATTCTTACCGTTCCACCCTGCCTTGGCGATGCTCAGTTGCTTGGTGATGGGGAACTTCAAACTTACTATAAATACTTACCACTTGTCAATAGTTCAAAAATAGAACAGAGTACCCCACTTTACACCTCTCAGTTCACCCTATGGTTCAGATTTCTCTTGAGCTGACTAAGTTCATAGTTGCCAATTGTCTGAACACTCTTAGCCTGCTTGCCACAGTTACGCTTATGGAACCTATGCACCTTGCACTTACGGCAGGCATCACACAGCTTAGTCATTGCTAAGCCTCTAGTTTCCTTCTCACATCCTCTTGCCGCATTTAACCATGTTTATCTTCCTACCTTTTTAGGTGCACTTCGTCATTGGCACACCCTCCTTACCATATTTCCTTGCCGACTATCGTTACCAACTTTCACTGAATCCTGCCATTTAACTCTTTTTCTGACTTGTTCTCTGGGAACTGCCCAGGACTCCCTCAATCTTAGCATGCCCAACACATTATTACACAGGTCAGTAGCCGTAAACCATATCTGCTACTGAGCTACTTTTGGGCATCATCAGCGGGTGCAGAAATGGCATCGATCTAACCATACCTTTGTCCTGGGGGCCCAGTCAGGGGTGTCTTCCCTCTTCCAGTTGGTATGTTTCACATAGGCCTGGTTTGCAACATTGATTTCTTCCTGGAGAAACTCATGGAGGAATCAGAGGTCCTGCACGACTTTGTGGGTGGCATGTGACAGGATGTCCCAAAGGGAGAGGATTAACTGGAGGTGGTACCCTTTGTTAGCAAAGAAGGGTGACACTCCAGTGGTGGAGTGCGGTGTGTTGTTGCAGGTGAATTTGGCCAGCGGGAGCTCAGCACACCAGTCGTCCTGCAAGTAGTTGATGTATAACCAGAGGTATTGCTTGAGGGACTAGTTGACTCTCTCAGTTTGGCTGTCATTTCTGGGTGGTAGGCCATGGAGAGGTTAGTTTTTACCGAGGTCCAAAACTTGGATACAAAGAGTGGGCCACGGTTGGAGATGATGTTGTCCGAGAGTTCATGCTTGGCAAAAACATGCTCAAGGAACAGCCAGGCAAAGTCTGGGGTGGTATCCATGGTGTGAAAGGGTAGGAAAATGCCCTGCTTGGTTAGCCTGCACACAACAACAAGAATGGCGTCGAACTCTTCTGACTCCAATATGGAGCACCAGGGGCATCGCCCTATTGGTAGGCGTTTCAGTAGTCCATAGGGCCAGTGTCGGGGGACCTTGGCCTGGAGGCAGGGTTCACATGATCGAATGTAGCAGGTTATGTCCTTTTTCAGCCCTGGCCAGAAGTAAGTACGGAAGATGAGCTGAAGTGTCTTACATATCCTGGGGTGCCCCCAGAGCTTATGGTCATGATGCTGGTGGAGGACGTTGTATTGGAGTTGGGCAAGGTCCGGTGATAGGCTTCTACTCGGGCTGAGCGCATCAAGAGACATTATAGGCCAACCGACACTTGACACACTGGAGACTCTAGTGACCGGCTTGAGTACAGAGCAGCCTTAGCTCTGTCGTGCTAGTACAGGACTTATCCATTTTACTTGGTCACCAGTTACCAGGCCTTCAGTACACCCCATTCACTTATACTATGGATAAAGGAGGCTCAGGATGTACAGCGCTAATACGACGGCAGGAAGGGACTCTAACTGAACCCCGGTCACTTCCAGAAGGAGTCAGCAGTAGTCGCTGCCATTCGACGACGCACTTCAATCAGAAGTCTAAAGAGATCAATATCGATGATGCAGGATATACTTATAACCGATGGCTAGACTTGTCAGGAACTAGTACAATGAGTAGCGCTGACATTAGCGCTCACGGCGTCTGTCAAGGATTTTCCGACCATACCCAGGAACTGCTTGACCAATTGGAGTATAATAAAAGTGAGCGGACCCGTATAAATTCTAAGTCAATATAGAGTCGCCGTTAGTCGCCGTGGGTCATAATGCTGTTGGTCGCCGTCAACCATGTGCAAAAGGTCGCCGTTGACAGGTCACCGTTGGAGGGAACCATGAGGAGAGGCGCTAGGAGGTAGCGCCGCAGACAGACTTTCTACCTTGGCAAACACGGTAGCACACAGTATATAAGATAGCTACATTGCATGTAAATAGCAAAGGAATCGTAATCTCTTGAGCACCCAAGTTACCCTTAGCGTTCAAATCGCGTTAGCTCGCTCAAACTTTGTTACTAAGTTGGGCGCTAGCCTTGTTTATCCTGGCTTCGTCGTTTACGGTGCCACCTACAGGCACATTACGCTGCGCTATTCACCTTGTCTTCTGTATCTTTGGGTAACCACGATGCTTACCGTTTGTCAGGTAGCACCCAAAGCGCTATCATTTAGCGCGTCGTTTTAACACCTTTGCTCGAGCACACCGAGACTCTGTCGGGACTCCTCATAACTATGCACGCCAAGCACTGGAGACGGCGTTGTACTGCGTATACGTCCAGCGCATCCAACCACAGTTGGCGTCATCACCAGGACGTAGATGCGGCCATCTCGGAGGAGGAGTTTTTTGTCGGGGGATAGGGAGAATTTGGGGTCTGGTTTGGCACTGTCAGGAGGGTTGTGGGGGTCATAATCAATGAAATACTGGTCCCAGGGGGCATGGCGGATCCAGCTTAGGGTACCTTTGTTGTTCAGAATCAGTACGGCATTCAGACGTTCAGAGGGGATCATCACATGATGGTTGAGCACGTTGCGCTCTGCCTTGAATGACTTCTTGGGTTAGATGTCAGGTCATCAGGTAAGTGCATCAGGTTTTGCTCCAAGTCATCCCAGTATTCTGAAAGGATTTCAGACCACTAGGCCTGTCACCAGCTGAGCTGTTTGGTCATAGCAAAATACTGAAGGTTGTTGTGGTCTGAATAGACCTGAATCTGGTGCCAGGCTCCTTCAAGGTAGGCTCGCCATTGCTTGAAGGCCTCTCTGATGGTGAGGAGTTCCTTGTTGTAGATGTCGTAGTTGAGCTTGGCATCAATTATAGACTGGGTGTAGAAGGCAATGGGCCGGGGTTCCCCACTATTGGGCTCCATTTGCGAGAGAATCCCAGTGATAGCGTAGTTGGAGGCATCACATTCCAAGGTTATCTGGAGGGCGGGGTTGTAGTGCTGGAGGACTGGGGCGGTTGTAAAGGCCTCCTTGAGTAGACTAAAGACACTCTGGCACTTCCTGTCCCAGTTCCATGTGACGTCCTTTTGTGTGAGTTGATCGAGGGGTTTCGTGATACCGGAGTGGTTATCTATGAACCTCTGGTAGAAGTTAGCAAAATCCAGGAAGGACTGTACCTCCTTGATGTTCTGGAGTTGTGGCCAGTTGACAATGGCCTTGACCTTGTGGGAGTCTATTCAGACGCCGGTGGTTCTGGGTGGGAGGGGTTGTGACATTAGCGCTATAGGGAGATGAAGGACAATGTTGTGAAAATTTGGGCCATGCAGGAACAAGAATGCCAGTCTTGGCGGTGACTGGTGGAACAGCAAGAAGATTGTGATCTTCAGACACAGTTACTGCATGAGCATAGACCATCTGCAGAGGACCATCAGATGATCGGAGAAGCTGTGATAGCAAGGACACCCTTGCTGCCACTCAACTACAAGGATGACATGTTTTGGCATTGCATACAAGTGGAGTATGGCTGTGATACCATGTTTACTGCTGTGCTGGGATGTCCTAAAGACCACCCTTGATTCATTGTTTGGGACAACTGGGCTGGGTATGGATTGATAAACCTTCATGGAGAATGGATGCTCTGCATTCCCTGCAAATAAATGTTAGTGATGGGCATTGTCAGCCAAGGGCACTTGGTGGTGGGCCACTTTGGTCCACAGAAGACACTGGAATACCTTTGGCATTGGTACTGGTGGCCAAAGATGCATGAAGACATGGGCAAGTACTGCTTGTCTTGCAAGCAGTGCATGTGGTCCAAGCCCTCTAATTGCAGACTGACAGGGAAGTTACACTTCCTCCCTGTGCCCATTAAATCTTGGGACTCGATTGGAATAGACTTTGTTGGCCCATTCCCAGAGTCTAAAGGATATGACTACTTGTAGGTGGTGATATGCCGCATGACCAGTATGGTTCACCTCATACCAATCACGACCACCACAAAAGCCTCAGAGCTCTCATGGGTTTATTTGAGGGAGATCGTACAGCTACATGGTCTCCCCAGCTCCATTGTAAGTGACAGAGACATCAAATTCATGTCACAGTAGTAGTGTGAACTGCACTGGCTGCTACACTGGCTCAAAAAACTGCCCCAATGTTTGGCCTTTTTGGAAAGATTCACATGGTATGTAACAATTACATAAGTAAAAAATTGTAGAGAATCACATGACATACAGCTGCATCCTGGCTTCATAATGACGTATAAATCATGTGATTTGGATAAGAACGTGCTGATTAATAAATTGAACAAAATATTCAATCATTGGGGCAGTTTTTTTACTTATTTTATTTTTCATATTTTCTCAATACTTTTCAGCAGTAGAAGATGGAAACACCTTGTGAAAAGTATAAACAATGTCATGTGACCTTGTTTGTACTAATTTGACATGTTCAACTTCAATCAATCACCTTCTTGACACTCTACCACCATCATGCAACCTGTTTCTGCTGCCAATCACTCTTCTGTTGCTTCTCTCCTCAATGAGGGGTATTCTCAGCGTCAAATCCAAGCAGAAGCTGGCCTGGGAAAGGGCACTGTGAGGAGGATTAGCAAAGAGCTGGAGAGCAACAAAGAGAATCATCCTGGAGGTCATCCTTCCAAGCTTACAGCACGTGACAAACAGTCTATTATTCGTCAAATTACTACTGGGAAGCTGGATAATGCTGTTCAAGCTACACAGTTCATTAATTCTGTCATCTTTAGTCCTGTCAATCCTCAGACAGTCAGAAATGCATTGAAGGAGGCAGGCTTTTGCTCAGCAACAAAGAAGAAAGTTCCTATGCTCAAGGCTGCTCATCATGCAAACTAGCTCAAATTTGCTCAGTATCACGAAAACTAGACAGTGGAGGATTGGAAAAGGGTTTTGTGGAGTGATAAGACAAGGATTAATCAGATTGGATTAGATGGGAAGGTATATGTGTGGAAAATTCCAGGAGAACCACTATCTGATCACACCACTACACCAACTGTCAAGCATGGAGGAGGAAACAATTTAATGGTATGGGGCTGCATGGATTAGAATGGAGTAGGGAAGCTCATAGAAGCTCAGGAGAAGATGGATGCTGCACAGTATTGTGAGATTTTGGATGAGGGAGTGGTGGAAAGCTTTGAGAAGTTGGTAATGGAGGAGGAAGGACAATATTTTCAGCAGGAGAATGACCCAAAACACACCTCCAAATGGGCAACAACCTGGTTTTCTGATAACAACATCATTGTAATATCCTGGCCTGCCCAATCCCCTGACCTCAATCCCATTGAACATCTCTGGGTTTACATCAAGCACAAACTTTTGGAGTATGAGATACCTCCTAAAGGAGTGCATGAGTTGTGGGAGAGAGTGGTCAATGAGTGGAATGAAATACCATCAGAGGTATGCCAAAGCCTCATAGAGAGCATGCCTAGAAGGATCAAGGCAGTTATAAAGGCAAATGGAGGCCATACCAAGTACTAGATATGAAAATTAGAGTAAATTAGAGTGGGTCAAAAAACTGCCCCAATGATTGAATATTTTGTTTGATTTATTAATCAGCAAGTTCTTGTCCAGATCACATGATTTATATGTCATTATGAAGCCAAGATGTAGTTGTATGTCATGTGATCTTCTACAATTTTTTGCTTATGTAATTGTTGCACACCATGTAAATTTTTCCAAAAGGGCCAAACATTGGGGCAGTTTTTTGAGCCAGTGTACCTTGTTTCCACCCCCAAATGGATGGACAGACTGAGCATGCTAATTGTAATGTAGTGCAAATCCTAAGAGTGGTGGTGCAGCCAGATCAGATGGATTGAGTAGACCACCTGCCCATGGTGGAATTTGCTATCAATGTGAGCATATCTGCTTTTACTAGATACATGCCATTTGAACTGAATGGGGGGTTTATGCCTTCCATGATTTGGGAGCTGAGGCCCACCAAAGAGTTTTACCATGGGGTAAAGGACTTTGCATGATGGGCATTAGAATGGCTAGTGCATGCACACAATGCCATTATTTAGGCTCAGGTATTCCAGGCACATCAGGCCAATAAGCAGCATGATAAGGACTCCATGATTTCAATGGAAGACTTGGTGTATCTGTCGATGGAAAACCTGAACTTGCCCAAGAGGTGGGCAAGTATATTATATCCCAAATTCATTGGGCCATACAAGATGTTGCATGTGGATAGTAACCACTCCAACTATGTGCTGGAGCTGCTGGCAGTGCTGCAGGCATGACATATTGTGCCTAAGTTCCATGTGTCGTTGTTATGGCTGTATGTGCCAAATGAGGACACCTTATTTCCTAATCAAGCAGTGCCAGAATTGTATGATTTTTGTGCTGCTGACAACCAAAAATGGTTCGTTGATGACCTCATAGGTCATTGGTAGAACAAGGACTGAGGACTCAAATTTGAGGTTTGATGGAACCTTGGAGACACAACATAGGAACCATTGAAGGCAGTATTCAAGTTGGAGGCTCTAGATAGATACCTAGAGCTGCAGGGCATAGCACATCCTGCATAACTAGCATGGCATGCAAAGGTAGCGAGGTGATGGGAATCACATTGCTGATTTGATGGGGATGTGAATTAGCTAAGTGGCTGGCCAGGGAGCACTGAGTGGCTGCCATCACTTATGTAAGTAATGATTGGAGGGAGATACATGTCATGAAATTTTTTGTGTCTCCTGCACCCTTTGCAATGCCTCAGTATTTGGGGCAGTTGTTCTAGCCATGGGATATAATACCCCAGGTTCCCACACAGACTCATTCTGCTGTGGCACCAGTTGCAGCTCAGGGCTCAGGAGCACCTCTAGCAGCACCTTCTGTGTTTCACCAGCTGGTGCAAGGGACCCCTGTGGGGATGCTCTTGTACCAGCCAACTATGGTAGTGCCACCAGCAGTGCAAATGTCACAGCCAATAGACATGGATGATGACTCCTGCCCCAACAAGGTGCACCCAGTACACCAGCAACCAGGGAGGATGGCAAAGCAGGGACCTTTGCCATTTAGGGGGGACCAGTGGTGTCCATTATCACTGTACTGCAGGGAGACATCTTGGATGTCACCCCTCCAGATCGCATTTGACCCTGTCTATCCAGTTACAGCTGGTACTGGACTGATACCCATTGGTTGCAAAGAAATCAATGCAAAAGCGTCTGCAGCCTTATGTAGTAAAGCATCTACAGTTATTGGCTGCTAGGAGCCATGATGTACCTTGTGCAGATTTAACTGAATATATCAAACTATTTGTGCATATCTTTGAACTCAAAGGTGGAATACCTCAAGCACAAAGCGGTGTGAGGGTCAGCAGTCTCAATGGCCACTCCAGCCAATTCAGTAGAATGCAAAATGAGTGTGTGCCAATGAGTGCCATTGATTGCAGATGCAATGGAATTGCTGAATATGCATTGCCAGGCTAATGAGTCTCAGCAAGACTATATCAGGCATCAGAATGCTGCAAACCATCAACGCAATGCCAGTGGCATGCCTCAGCAGGCATTATTTGAAGTAGAGACTATGATGATGACTCCAGCAGAGCCAGAGGCACTACTTGCTGTGCAAGAGGTTAAGATACCTCAAAAGCAAGTCACTATCAAAAAAGAGGTGGACAAAGTCCACATTTTTAAGAAGCAAACATGACCACAATGCATAGCATGACACGTCTACCTGGTGGACAACTGGAATGAATGTGTCAATTACCAGAGGATGTGCAACTAGGACTTGCATAATCATAGTGAGTCATTGATTGACAACCAGGAGATAGCCTTTGAAGGGTGTGAAGGTGTAACACCTGTTGATGATATGCAGTGACAATTTGCTGCTTGAACTGCTGAGCCAGACAGAGATCCAGAGGGTAGTGATGATAGGAGGAAGCAGAATCATTGCAATAATGACTGTGGGGGTCATGATCATAGGCAAAACAATTGAGACAATAATAATCATCGTAATGGTGGCAGGCAGGCTGATGGATCACCAGCGGATTGAGAGGTTAGGCAACAGCCTACCCCATGGCTGGAAAGAATGGCCAATAAACACCTGTTTTGCAGTCCTTAGGCATTCTCAATGCCCACACCTCATGACTTACATGAAAATATGCCTGGAATAAATAAGGCAGTCTGAATCTATATGGATTATATGCATGACCATCTTACTTGACTAGTAGATGGCTTCCTTGGAGTCAGGTCTAAATTCCCTGCTGAGGTAAGTCTCTGCAGGGTAAGTCCCTGCAAATCTGATGGTAAGCATATACATGCATATGCTGAAGGGCATAGATTCTCTCAGCTGGAGGACTGCGCCATGGATGTTTGTTACCATCTGGCAGCTTGCTGCTATGGTGGAGATGACATGGACCAAGAGAAAATATTTGTGTTACATGAATTTATGGAAGGAGAGGCTCAGAATTAGTTCTGCTGCCATGTCCTTCATATCAATTGTGATAAATTGCTTCGAACATTTAAAGAGGTTCTAATAGGACTGTATAATTGTTTTGTCAATGCTGCAACCATGCAGAAAGCTTGGAATGCCTTTAGAAAGGTTGTGTATGATGCCAAAAGTGGCATCCAAACATTTTATGATGACCTGGTGGGTCATCTGCAGAATATGGCCATCTATTCAGATGAATACACCATTTGCGAGACATTCCTGGATGAAATACCAGCAGAGATGAGGAGAGTGTTGATACCCAATGACAATTTGTCTTCAGAAGTCAATACAGTGACCAAGTTCTTGGCATACACCATTTGGTATGAGCAGTCAACACAAACTGCGAATCATTATGAACAGTGTAGTTCACGCTGAGGGTCCATGAACCATCAGGCAGTGAAAGTGGGAACCTTTCTTGCCAAACAGTCAGAGATGGAGAACAATTGCAATCTGTGATTGTCGTCTGCAAGACAATTGCTGGAGGCCAACAGCCTTGACCGAAACATGCTGGATATGTGCCAGCAAAAGATAGTTGACTCTCTTCAGGTCAAAACCAGGTAGCAGCTAGAGGGGATGTAGCACCTGCAATGTGTATGGCTATATGGATTCTGGAGCAGCCCAGAGAAGGCCTGCAGAAGACCCCTCAGCATGCTACAATTGTGAGAGGGCTGGACATTTTGCTAAGGAATGCCCTGCTCCCCCCAAGGCACACATCCAGGCAGTCCATACAGCTGCAGCCCCTAGTAATGTCGTCAGTGACAATGAGGACAAGGAAGTTGTCAAGGAGATTGAGGAAGAACTGCAAGATGTGGCTGAGGACTTAGAAATGGATGATGCTGAAAGTGTCCAGATTGATGGCAATGAATACGTTGCAGTGGATATGTATGACAGCAACTACTACATTTGTGATTACAAGAATGAACACCTGTTTACACTAACAGAGTACCATGGAGATCAACGTGTCCGAATGAGATGTGTAATCCTGCAGAAAGCAACTAATAAGTTGCAGCAGCCATGTTACTATGTTGATGTCAATGAACATCCAGCCTGGACTCTGTGGGACTCAGGGAGTATCACTATGGGCATTATGCCCCAGTTTGCTCATGTCAACGCGATATGCATTCATGAGTTGGAAGAGCCATTGATGCTCCAGCTGGGGACTGCAGAAAGCCACACCATGGTGCAGTTTGGTGCTGAAGTAAAGGTAAAGACATCAGGGATGTTGACCAAGAAGTATGTGGACATAGCAAATTTTGATCGCTACGATATGATTATCAGTACACCATTTATACATAAGAATAACATGTCCCTGGATTTTGTGAACGACATGGTCATTGTGAATAGTAAGCCTATGAAGGCAGAAAAAGTTGTGCTAAGCAACATAGACAGTTGCTTGAGGTGCTATCGCACAACAGAGAAGTGTCACAACAAACATGACTGACTAAATAGTTGCAAGAAAGCAACTATACAGGAGGTGGAAGATGAGCATGTCCCACTGAAAAGCCTGCCAGCAGACTTGCCAGCTATTCTGATGTCTGAGCAAGAGTTTCAAGAAACTCTGAAGAAGGGAAAGTATCCAAATGCGATCAGGTGTACAAATAGAAAGCCTAATTAGGCTACACAGCATAAGAATGAGCATGGTAAATGCATGGTGGAGTTGCTGAGGTATATAGTATAATGGGAACTTTGGGAAGCACAAGGTTGCTAATGGATCAACCAGTGCCTTGGCCAGGAGTGCAATAGGTGTATGACCCATAAATGCCACAAGAGTGGAATGAATTGATAGCATCAATGGTGACATATACTATGGAGAGGGTGCAGTCAACCCAGATGGGAGAAGTATACCGTCACACAGAAGAGGACAAGATTTCTGAAACATTGGATATCATATTTGACAGGGTATTGCTAAAAGCAAAAAGTGTGCAATTGTCATCAAAAACGACAAGAGTAGTGAGGAGGCAGCAACCAGTCATAAGGTTGAATCTGAGGGATTTCACAGAAGAGCATGTATGTGCCTTATGGGAGCAATTTGAACCAAAGGTTCAGCAGTGTGTAGCACATGTAGTGAAGAGGAAAGGTAAGGCTATGAGCCTTACAGAGGAAGATATTCCTTGATTGCACCAGCAATGGCAACACGAGTTTGCTGATATTGTCAACAGGACAAAGGAGGAAGATGTCACGACCCCTCCCCTCCGGAACCTCCCCGGGACATCCCCGGAGCCCCATCTGGGAACCTCTTCCGTCAACCCCACAGCACGCCCCACCTCCACAGCTGCATACACCGCCATCACACGCATCAAAGACCGCCATCAGCCAACCCCCCGGGAACCCTGCATCACAGACCCCAGGATTAACCGCCATCAACGATCGGATCACACGACTTGCTTCCAGCCATCACGCATCACACATCATAGCTCCCTCCGCGCCAATTGATCACACGTCCCGGTATACAGTCCCTGCCCGCTACTCAATGACTCCCGGAACTCATCCCAGACACCCCAGAACTCCAAGACCCGGCCCCGTAGTACTTATAGCATAGTACTCCGCTGTATTCGCTAGTCTTGATATTGCATTAACTTGGATTACTTGAATTGTTGTGTGCCCTCTGCTTGACTGGTACACACTGACTGGCACACTTTTGACTGGCATGCTCGAATAACCACGTGCTCTAAGTTTGGTACGCACTTTGCAACTTTTAATTTGTTAACCTGGTCTCGTCTTAGAACCCCCAGTTCACGACTCGACCCCCACCCTATCCTCAGCTACCCGAAACCCAAAACCCCCAGACCAAGTTCCCTCTCCCGGGATTACCCCTGTCCACGTCTTGAACTCTGGAGTCCTAGCCCCGGAGTTCCAGACACCTGAGTATCCGTAGGTCAAGTCCGCATTGTAAGGGCGATTGCTTTCCCGGAAAGCCCCTGACTCAGCAGAACCTGACAACTTCCACCATAGAGGGAGGTTAATCATGAAATTAACCTCATTGACAATAATAAGCAGTACAAGTATCATTTGCCTCGCTGTCTACAAGCACTGCAGGATCAGCTTTGTGAAAAGATGAACAGATACATAAACATGAAGTGGTGGGAACCACAACCAGTGGTGCAAGCTGCACCTTTACTTTGTATTCCCAAGAAGGATGGGACGTTACAAACTGCATTGGATGCATGATAGCACAACGATAATACAGTCAAGGATGTAATGCCCCTTCCAGATCAGAAAGTCATAAGATAGGGCTCTTGTAAAACATGCTAACATCACATGGTGTGACTTTATGTGACCAGAGTCCTGACACGTTGTTAATTAGTAGTACTCAAAGTATAATATCTACATGAAAAAAAGCTTTTATAATGTGCTATCCTTATCTAAGTCATTCATCAGAGACTTTGGGAGTACTTAATGATCATGATATTTTTTTCCACCCCAAGCTGCCTGCTTGCCATTCAGGCTCTTATGATAAGCATCCATAAACCTTTAAGCACACCATGCAAACCTAATTTTTATAATCAGTCTGGATAGATACAAGGATAATGGAAGCAAACCTGCGCATTTTAATCAGTGTTACTCTATCCAGTGCAGCAAGCATGTTCCTTTCAAGATTTTCTTCCTTTGATGATGGAGGATTTAAACGGTATACCTACTTTGCCTGTCTCCAAACTTGCTCAATAAAATGAGATTCACACTGGAACTTGGGCAGAAATAAGACCTGATAGTCCAGTAGAGAGCCAGCAGTTTCAAAATCAGGTTCATTGTAGAGCATCCTTCAGCAACAGCACTGGGGTGTGTTAGGTGGGTAATTGATGTCTCAATGGAGATGACCCTTTTTGAATGTATTTACTTAATGACATCTCTAAATTCAAGTTTTTTGAAAATCGAACCGCACAGAAACCTTGAATACTGCTTTATCCAGAAGTCTGCGTGAACAGATTCCTTAATTTCAGCCCTTGTAAGTTGCCATTAAGATTTTTTGTGAAATGTCATGCAAAATCACGCTTTGGCATGTGATGTTAGCGTGTTTTACAAGAGCCCTATCTTACATAAGGATGTTTCGACAGCAAAATATAGGTCAAAAATTGACCTAACAGATGCATACAAACAGGTTTGCATATACAAAGAACATATACAAAAGACACTGTTTTCGTCTCTGATGGGGACATTTGTGAGCAATATTATGCAAATTGATGACTGTAATGCACCTAATGACCTCCATCTTCCAAGACGTAATCAGGAAGTTTATGCACGTCTATTTAGATGATATATTTATATTTTCAGACTTCATTGAGGAGCATGAGCAGCACCTACAAGTCGTCTTTGAATGACTGCATAAGGCGAGCCTCTACCTCAAATGAAAGAAGTACAAGTTGTATGCAGCTAGTATAGACTGTCCTGGTCATGTCATTGGCGAGAAGGGTATCCACCTGGATATGAATAAACTCAATCGCATTTGAGAGTGGCATACTCCACACACATATAATGATATCCAGCAGTTTGTTGAATTAGTAAACTATATTGGTAACTTTTTGCCAGATATCATGGCATATACGGGGCCACTGATGGCCATGACCCAGAATAGGTCTCCTTTTCATTGGAGACCGCTGCATCAGCGGTGCTTCAAAATGATTAAGTACATTTGTGCAAAGACGTCAGTGATCTAGCCAATTGACCCACACATCGACAAGCCCATTTGGCTCATATGTGATGTCTCAAAGACAGGGGTCAGAGCCATGTTTGGCCAAGGTAAAACATGGTAAACTTGCTGACCAGTGGGATTTATGTCCCATAAGTTTACTGCTGCATAGCAGAACTATGCAGTGCATGAGTTAAAAACACTCGCAATCTTAGAAGCCCTCCTGAAGTGGAAGGATAAACTAATGGAATATAAGGTCCATATTATCATGAATCACAAAGCACTTGAGTTTTTCAAGACTCAAGTGCACCTATCACTGCAACAACATCACTGGATTGATTACATTCCACAATACTAGTTCAACATCACCTATGTAAAAGGTGAATTGAACAAGGTCCCAGATTGCCTGTCTTGATACTTTGAGAGTAATACTCAAGATGAGGTCCATGACATGCATGACTATGTCCAAGTGGACAGACACATTGACCCAGAGGGCAAAGATTTGCCCTTGCATAGGTTCCATGAAATCAAGGAACATACAGTCAAGTTGCATGCCATGTGAGCACAGGAATCACGTTGCAGCAAGCAGCTTCAGGAATAGTGAGAAGCTCAAGATATTGAGGCTCAGGTGTTGGTGGACCATGAGGCCCCCCAGCCAGGCAAAGGGATGAGGCAAGAGGTGCCTCCTAGTGGTGCTGAGATGACTCTCCAGCAGGCACTGGATTTGCATGATCATCAGCCTGCACCAACCAACCTAGGCAATGTGCAATTTTGCACATGTATCCAGCAAGGATACAAGGATGACAATCTCTTCCTAGAGATTATAAACAATATTCAGACACATCCACACTTCAAGGTGGAGCAGCAACTTGTTTCTCTTATCAGACCCACTGGGTCCAAAGTCATCTGTATTCCCTGGGAGTGGTCATTGATCACAACTATCCTGGACCAGGCCCACAAAGTAGTAGGCCACTTTGAAACTCAGAAAATGCTGGACTACATGTGATGCTGGTACTGGTGGCCACAAATGGCCAAGGAAATGAATCAATTCTGCTTGACATGAAAGCTATGTCAACAGTTGAAAGTGTCGACATTGAAGCTGCCAGGGAAGCTTCATTCACTTCCTATTCCAGTAAAATTCTGGGACTTAATTGGGATGGACTTTATAGGTCTGTTTCCAGAGTCAAAGGGTTTTAACTACCTGTAGGTAGTAATCTGCAGAATGACCAGTATGGTCCATCTCATTCTGTTGAGGACAACCATGACAGCCTCAGACTTGTCTTGGATCTATCTCAAAGAGATAGTACACCTTCATGGATTGCCCAGCTTGATTGTAAGTGATTGAGATGCTAAGTTTACTTCCAAATGGTGGAAGGAGCTGCACAAGCTGCTCAGAGCAAAGTTGCTCATGTTGACATTGTTTCATCTGCAAACAGATGGCCAGACAGAATGGGCAAATAGAAGTATTCCACAGATACTGCAAGTGTTTGTATGTCCTGATCAGAAGGACTGGGTGGATAGATGTCCACTCATTAAATTTGTGATAAATGCGAGTATATCTAAAACCACAGGGTATTCACCCTTTGAACTCAATAATGGCTATATGCCATCCATGATTTGTGAACTTTGCACTGACAAAGTTATTCATGTTGGAGTTAAACAGTTTGCATGCAATGTGCTAAGAAACTTAGCAGATGCCCATGATGCAATTATAGAATCACATGTATGGCAAACAAAACATGCAAATAATTGCAGGCGTGATGAACTGGACATTGAGAAAGGGAACCTAGTGTACCTCTCAACAAAGAACTTGAACTTGCCAAAAGACAGAGCAAGTAAGCTATGTCCTATGTCCTAAGTGGATTGGACCATATAGGGTCCTTGAGGCTGAGCCAAGCACGTCTAACTATGTGCTGGAACTACTCCATGCGCTGCAGGCATGCAGAATAGTGCCTAAGTTCCATGTATTGCTGTTGTGACCATACTTAGCCAATAGTGATGCACTATTCCCTAATCACATGACACTGGAGCCATATGACTTTAGAACTGGCAATGACCAGGAATGGTTTGTAGATGACCTCATAGGTCATAGGTAGACAGGGAGAAACCTCAAATTTGAGGTAAGGTGGAGCTTAGGTGATACTACAGGGGAGCTCTAGTAAACTGCAAGGGTCTTGCAACACTGGACCAATACTTAGAGCTGCAAAGTGTGAAACACCCTCAACAGCTGGCAAAATGTGCATAGAGTGCATGAGGTGGTGAAATGTGGATGAAGTTCACTTTGATACCCAGTTAGTGACTGGGTGGCTACTAATTGTGGCTGTTTACACTACTGGCAGAGTTAGGAGATTTTTTTTTCTCTTTTCTCCTCCTAAGTTCCAATACACATAGCTGACATGTTGTTTGAAATGGCCTATTGGGGGCCGCAGAAAAATGATCAGGATACAGAGACAGAATTATCCTTCTAACTACCAGAGGCAGCCACCATATTCAGTGGTAGGAACCACTACCTTACCAGACACTCCTCCTCCATGATGAGGGGCGCTATGAGTGCCTGGAGGACATCACATGCCAAGAGCGCTACTATCAGATACCACCAGCATGCTTGCATGTATCAATACCGACATATGCAGGTGCAGTAATGGGGCTGCCATCCATACCATGGGTGCATCAGCCCATGGCAGAAACATATGTGGAACCTGCACCACAAGTGCAGGAATCAGCAGTGCCAGACGCACTTCTTAGCAGACTGGAAACAGCAGGGACAGCTAGTCCCTGCAACTGTGTCCTTTCTGCAGGACAGTTTGGCTATTGTTGTTATGGAAGAGCTGCTCGACCAGATCAAGCTCATGAAGAGGCAGCACGTATCAGTGCTGAAACAGATCAACTGCACATCTAAGTGCAAAGTGTCACACTTTAAGGAACCAACTGCCAAGGTCAAAAGGGCTAAATACCAGCCCATTGAACTGGTCAACCCTCCATGGGCTAGGATGCCACTGTAAGAGCGACCTCTAGAGGCTGTGGCTCAGTCACACAGCTGGCAGAGGGAGATCCAAAGAGAACAAGTCTAGGGATTTCCTATGCCAGGTTGGATGCTTCTGGGGCTTCTGAAGCATGGGAAACAACTGTACAGTACAACAAAACCTCCAGAACATATTTGATAGTCCAATTTCCCTTTTGGGAGGCATGTTTCGGTGCCACCAGTTCCACCATTCCTCTAGATGTCTCTGATTGCCACTTCCCCATTTGCTTCAGCTCCATTTAGCATGATCCCATTCATAGATCCTTCTTTCCCCTTTTAGTGCTTCCCTGCATTCCATGCTTCTTTTGACATCTCTCCATGCTTCTTTTCCTTTTCCCTTTCAGTCATGTCAAACTGGGCATTGTCAGATCTGATCTTGATCTAGATCATCACAAATTGATCCCATTTTGTCACTTCTGCCAGCTCCCATGCTTCCCCTCCCCATTACAAGTGGTTGGACTATTGTTGAGTGGATAGCTTGAGCTGGTCCCTGCCCTTTGTTCTGTACTGTCTGTGTATTTATTGGGGTGTTTTTGGAGATATAATTTGTTGAGACTGCTACCAGGAGGCTTACAGTTTTCAGCCCATAATTAAATGTTTATTTTGACTTCTGGTGCATGTTGTGTCCCTGACTGCTGGTACAGTGTCATATCAACACATACCGCATGCACTGGCAAACTCTCTTTGGGTTTGCATTATGTTGAGCTCTCTGCACTAATAGCACAGCCAACCCCATGATTGTTTGGTGCATGACTCTTGTCATAGCCTGTCTGGGACTGTATTGTAAGGCAATTGCCTTGTATGATGCTATGTTTCCTGAGCAACCTTTTGAGCCTCAACGCAGGCCTAAGCTCAAGATTCATCAAGTTCACATGCTGGACAAGCATGCACGGAACTTCTCTGATGACAACATGTTATGTGGCTTTCTACACAACCAGATCCCACTGGACTGGGTTGACCACACCTATAATTACAGCGTGGTCTTCCTGGAACAGCAGTTCCACTCACCAATGATGTCTATGGACATCTTCAAGCAGATTGATGATGAGTGCATGGAGCGCCTCTCTACTTATGGCACCCTGCCTGCAATCCTGCAATGGGATGGATAGTAGGAGATGACTAAAGATGATTATTATTGTCTCATGTTCAAACACCATGAGGAGAGCAATCTTCCTATCAGCTCTAAGGCTAATGGCCTCTACTATCTCATTGGCATGGACCCTACCAGGTCAATCTTTTAAATCAAATGTCGGTGCATAGTACGCTACCCACCATCCCTCCAGTGATTAATGTCATGCTAACTGAGTCTATGGTGGTAGATTTGCCTGCAGTTGAGCAGTCAACTACTCCACCAAGGACAGAATCAGCACCTTCCCCTCCCACAATTAATGTCACAATGGAGGAGGAGTCAAAGGTGATGGAGACAGGTGTGGTCATGGGGTTCTCATCGGACAGGTCATAGACCCATATTTTTTTAGGTAACCTTGAGTATGCACTCAACATTTTCAGGCTGACACACACTCCAGTGTAGCGTGTATATAAAGTGGACTCATGTGTGGAGTCAACCCTTTTTTTTTATTATTTTGAATTTCATCTTGTTTTTGCTGCTCACTTTGTATGTGCACTAGCACACTAAGATGTTGTGAGATTCAGTGTTTATGGTTGACACTACTACCTTGAACATGATACTAATGCCCTACAGTGATGCAATGTGCGTCACTGACTGATGTTTGCACTATCATGCATATTCCATTCCCAGTTCAACTCCTCTCCTAAGACTGAGTATTTGGTCTCATTGGGGGGTATGTAATGGAGTGTCACACATGTTAATAGCATCAATGACACTATATGCATATAGTAGAGTATTATGTAAGACAACATCTTGTATTCACTCTAGTTCTAGTCAACTGTGGTCTGATTTAGCACTGTGTGATACACACAAGATAGTTCTAGCTCATAACCAACAGTTACAATGGAGGTTGGGGTGAAGAAGCCTTGACAGAGTAAGGTGGCAGCCATACTTTGGGGGAGGAAGCAGCTGCTGCTCTCTTGATGGAATACAAGCCATACCAGCACCCCATGGGAGGGGCAGGTTGTAAGGGAAACACTTAACATCTGCGGAACTCCTTCCACAGAGCCAGTGAGCACTGGTGACAAGCAGGAGTCGAGCAGGCATAGAGGCAGGCAAGAGTCAAGCAAGGGATTGGCAAGGATAACCAAGCAGTTGGACGTTGCTAGAGAGCTTACAGTAGGTTCAATGTGTAGGCCAGAAGAATGCTGCTATTGTTCAGCCTGCAGTTATTCTATTCTACAGGCTGCCTATATATACTACATCAGTGGCTGTGCTATGACTAATACTGTTTACTAAGTGGGCCCCGGTATGTAATGGAGTATAACTAACAATAATCAATGCTGAGTAAGGTCCATGCATATGACTCATCGAGGTTGACTACTAAGAGACAGAAGGGGAAAGGGAGGGCCAAGCAGCTGGTCAGATCTGCTAGAGATAGGCATATCATTGGACTAAGCTCAGAATAGGTTTGGACACGGTCCAAAGACCGGTCTCCTGACACAGGTTCCTCCCAGGCAAGCAGACAGGATGAGACACCCTAGCATCAGGAGACAAAGAGGAGCGGGCAGGGAGACCTCAAAACAGTGTCATTTGAGGAGAATGTGCCTCTGGGAGCGAGTGTGGGAAGTGTGCACTTCCCAATGGAGGCAGCTCTGGAGGCCCTGCAGGGGTCATACGCTGCACAGACTGTATTGACTGATCTGCAATCAGTGGATCAGTGTGAATACAAGGGGAACATAGGTATGGACAGCAAGGATGAGGCATATGATGCCCCATCTGATAATGAGGAGATGGAGGAGGACAAGACTCAGCAATGCTGACTGTGCTTGGCTCGCAACAAGAAGCATTAGGTAAAGCATAAGACAGTGGAGGAGCAGATGGTCAAACCACTATGAGATTGATTGCATCCTTGACTCCCAAATGATTAGGGACCTGAGGAGATAATAGTTGACCACTTATGCATTGCCTCCTCCATGGGCAGTAGCCATGCTTCCCACCAACCAGCTTCTCTGACAGACCAAGCTTGCCTGTGCCTCCTCCACCCTCTTTAACAGCTCTTGCAGCTCTGCCACTCTTGCCTCCTGCACCTTGACTCTAGGTATCCACCCATCTCTCTGCTCCAATCAGGCCCTTAGGCTTGCAACTTCTTTCTTCAATGCCTTTCAGGCCTGAATTACCTCCTTCTTCTCAGCCTACAAGTCCTTCCATGCCCTCCTCTTTTGCTGTACCTCTGAGTATGTCTCCAAGAGCCTCATCATCAAACAGTGGTCCCAGACCTCTGCATCCTTGAGTCAATGACAGTACAATGCAGTGACCTCTGCTCCAGACTTGGAGACAACTCTGAGCATGGGCTAGGCTGAGCTGGGGAAGAATATGTGCCCCCCAGACCTCAAGGGGCCTGCAACTGGAGACCTGGAGGACCTCTGCAGATATTGGGTAGGGGGCTGTTGGTCCCCACCTGACACCTTGGAGAAAGCCTGCTGCTTACCTTTATCTTGCTGAGGTTCCTCCAGCTCTTTGTCTGACAACAACAACAATGATGACAATGACAAATGTACAACAGCTGGATGTTTAGCAGAGTGTCAGTGCACCAGACCTCCCTCACCCCTCTGACCACTCAGCAGCACCACACTCTCTGACACCCTTCTTGTCCTTGCCCTCATCTGCATACCCTGACTCCTTCTCAGCCACTCCATCAGCCACTCCTCACCCTACCCTTGCTCCTGGGCCATGCACCTTGCCCTCTATGCCAACTCCATGGAGCACTGTTCATGTCAAAGGCAATAGGCCACACATATTAACATGTCATGACAAGCCCCCATCACTGGATCTTCAAAATCACAGGACACTTCCCAACAAGCACACATGACATACTGCAGGGCATTAACAGGACCTCAAAATTACCAGGTTAGTACTCACCAGACCTGTGGCCTCACACCAAGCACATGCAAGAGGACCCCAATAATGCCCCTGTACTGCCATAAACTGCTCCAGCATCATCTGGTCCTGAGGGATGCACTGTGTAATGGAGACAGGCCACATCTGCCCCACTCCAAGAGATGGCTGGTCAGAAGAAGGAGACAAGCCAGGAGGATAAGAAGGAAACATCACCAGGGGCACTCAAGAATGCCCAGGAAGAGAGGTCAAACTGGGGACAGAGGACAGCCCAGCTGTCACAGAAGAAGTTGAGGGTCCAGCCATGGAAAATTGGGGGATCAGGTCCAAAGGATAGGCCCTAGACTCTGAAAAAGACTGAATGGTGAGCCCAAGAGCAGAATCAGATCATTCATGGGCAAGTTCATTAATTTGCTAACAGTCCTACTGCTGATTGTATTCCACCTGGCACCTATTGTACTTCTGCCAAGATGCCATGGAGTCATCTCCAGCAAGGGGGGGGGGGGGGGGGGGGAGTGGGAGAATGGAGAGGTGTAGTGTGGTGCAACATGCTGGACAGAGACTGATCTTCCAATTTTTTTTTTCTTTTTCTAGACCCCTTGATGATAGCATCAAGCTTTAGGCTTTGACTTTGATTCTCACAGGGAATGTGCAAAGCCACCAACACTTTGTAGGGTCTCAGTGCTAGAGGGAGGATGATGTCACAACCAGCACCTTACACTAGCCCCCAACTCAACTCCAGGACTCCAGGCACACTCCAGACACCCAACCAGCACTGGCTCTTTCATGTGCTAAGACTAACCAACCACCCCAGCATCTCTGCCCCATTGTTCAGCCATCCAATTGACACTGGCACCAAACACCACCTCCAATCAGCCCAGGAGGCACCACATCTATACCTGGACTATACACTGCACAGGACTAACCACATGGAATGCAGCTTCAGACCTCACCCAATTGACTTGGAACTTACTCACCACAGGTATTTAACTCGTAGTCGGTAGTTTGTCATAGGTAGTCTTGATATTGCTATAACTTCTGCCTCTATACTCATCTGCCTATCTCATTTAACTTGCTCAATCTATTTGCTTTCCTCCAAAAAGTCTCCTATTTCACTAAGTTTCACTTTGATCTTCTCTTCCATCCCCCAGTCCTAGTTTCAGTCTCCTGGTCTCAGTCTTCCTTCCCAAGTTCCCCCTCATTGTCTCCCTACTCCTCTTAGCTCTGCTCCTCTTCATTGCCTCTTGGACTTAGCCCAGATCCTGCCCACTCACCTCTTTGAACTCTAGTGATGACACTCAAATCAAGCTGGAGGGCATACTATCACTAGTACAGCTACCTAGTCAATATAGCTTTGGATGTGCTAAGTGTGTGAGAGAGTCCCAGACAAGTCACAGACAACACATGGTAGGCAAAAGGTTGGTGGCAAGGAAAGTAGGTGATTGGAGGCACTTGTGTAAGGCTCTAAAATGCAGTACAAGAGTGCTAAGGGTCACTAAGGAAAAGTGCTAAGGGACATGAGAAAGTTGCTAAAGAAAGGTGCTAAGTATTAGCACCTAGAATTCCGAGATCTAGAATAGATCGAGGTTTTTCTGTGCAGCGGACTATGTGTGGGAAAAATGTCTT
>QGOA01001702.1:0-16930 GCA_003313075.1 Termitomyces sp. MG16
TGTGTACCAGTCTTAGAGCACGCGATTATCCAAGCGTGCCAGTCAAGTGTGCCAGTCAATGCGTACCAGTCAAATAGAGGGCACGCAACAATCCAAGTAATGCAATGTAACAGTGTATATAATATCAAGACTGGCGAATACAACAGGGAACTACGCTATAAGTACTACGGGGCCAGGTCTCGGGGTTCCGGGGTGTCTAGGATGGGTTCTGGGAGTCATTGAGTAGCGGGCAGGGACTGTGTACCTGGATTGCGTGTGTGGGACGTGCGATCAATTGGCGTGGAGGGGGTTGTGATGCGTGATGCATGATGGCCGGGAACGAGTCACGTGATCCAATCGTTGATCGGGGCTGGTGGTGGCTGATGGCGGTCCTTGATGCGCATGATGGCGGTGTCAGCGGTCGTGATGGCGGGCGTGTCCTGTGGGGTCGGAGGGAGGGTCCTGGATGGTGTTCCGGGGGTGTCCCGGGGTGGGCCTGGAGGGGAGGGGTCATGACAGCAAGTGCATACTTAGGAACTTTGCCCTTCAACAATGGGATTCTGCACTCTAAACAGACAGAATTGCATCTATGATCCAACACTGGGCCTCTTATTTCTCTCACAGATTCCATTCCTGAACGCCTCTCCACTCTGGTAACTCCTTTGGCGGATAACACACCGAGAAACCCTTTCATACTTTTTAGAGTATGCATATTCTTAACTGGGCGCAGCAAACCACAAACAGCGCAACCACTTTTTTCTAATTGCGCTGGACCCGTTTCGTTGCAAAAGTCGCATATGATTTGGGTAGTTAGGCTTGGTGTAAGAGGTGCAGGAGGAAATTCAGGCTTGTCAGGGCCCCGAACATCTGCCTCAAGAACAACTTCATGCTTTTGATTACGCACTACGGAGCATCTCAGCGTGTTTCTTGCTTGTGAACTGAGATCAGCCATCAATACAGTAAACCAACTAACACATTTTGAGCAACTGTGAGAATTAAACAAATCACTTGGATGTGACATTCTAAAATGCTTAGGCAGCGCAATCCCATGTATATGCGCTACAGATCGTAGCTGCTTCAATGTGAGATGTTGTGAAAGGGTAGACAAAGGCAGCCTAGCATGCACGTACCCTGCAGTAATCAGGTACGACAGCAAACCAACATCATCTGCATGATTGATGAATTTGAATATGTGCCGCGGGTTGTGTTTGCCCTGACTCGCATCGATATACGTATCTACTTGTGCAAAGGAGAACGCATAAGTTTTACCACCGCCTATAGGTTGTCTGAGGACACGTTTAGGTTTACAAAGCAATCTTTGATGTCCAAGGGACTTGCACGCGGACAATCGACCACTTCTACGGTAAGCTCTAGACGCAGATAGATGCGAATACCCTAACATTCTAAGCCCAGGTACCACAAACGATTTTACTGCAGAAAGGGTTGAGCTAATAACAACGTGTTGGTCCAAACAAGGCCACGTATCAGGCAAACGGTATCCACGCAGTAAAGTTTCGATAGCAAATGCAACATTACATACATTGTTCCTCATCGTGCGGTTACACAACATAGGACCTAGGTGGCATCAACGCAGGCACACTAGAAAATCGTGACAGGACATGAGGAATCGCATCACAAAAAGTCACGTTATCCTGCATTGTTTGAACGTCACAGGAACAGTCAAAACTCTACAATAATATAACCAGGGCATATAGAACCAACAAAAAACATAGCACCGATTAGGTATGTTGACCCTAAAAAGGGGAAATATCCAATGTGTGTGTGTCCTGTTGCCCATAGAGTCTTAAATCGCAAGGAAACATGTACACTGATTTGTGCTTGTATCAATCCGTATGGTAGTATGCCATTCTGTATAGGTATGATAGCATTGTTCAGTGTCACGGATCGAGCATTGCTCAGTATCATAGATCGAGCATTGCTCGGCGTTCGACAGAACACATAGGTATTGAGAGTGTGCATGTTGAATTACTGTAGGCCCCCTATCAACCGTACATGAGAGATGTTGCGCCAAATTAGATACGTGCATACCTTGTGAATAACGCATGTTTTAAAACAATGAGCAATATATGGACTAATAGCCAGGCACCGTACACAGACAATATCATCGTTGAAATCAACGCACGAGTACAAAACAAGTTACATATGAAGCAACCATCACTATGGTCACCTGATCTAACATTACATCATAGCTCAAAACCATCAAAGGAGCGATATATAAACTATGTCCAGAGTAGCGGCTTATATAAACCATTGCTGGAGTGACAGCTTACATAAACCATTGCAACAGCTTATATAAACCATTGCTGGAGTGACAGCTTACATAAACCACTGCTAGAGTGACAGCTTACATAAACCACTGCTGGAGCAACAGCTTATATAAACCATCACTGGAGTGACAGCTTACATAAACCACTACTAGAGCAATAGCTTATATAAACCATTGCTGGAGTGACAGCTTACATAAACCATTGCTAGAGCGACAGCTTACATAAACAAGCATTAACACAGTAAATGACGAAAGATTCACTCAGTGAACAAACAGTCAAACAGACAACGGCTCAAAAAGTCTATATCGAGACTATCAAAACAACGCAACACAAAAATGACTGCTAAAGGTAACAAGTAAACGTCCGATGGCTAGATGGCTAAGGTCACAACTGAGGTCACATACGCCCGTCTGCCTCCCATGCGGAATGTCGCTGAATATATATATATATATTTTTTTTTTGGCACAGTCGACCAGCAAAGACAAAGGAGCGGTGAAAGCAGGAACTACTTACGTGCCTTGGACTTGGCCTTCCCCTTAGCGGCACCAGCGTGGTCCACCACAGGAGCAGGTTTAACAAGACGCATCACGTAAGTAGGGTTGTGCAACACAATGACAAACAGCAAGTTCAAAGTGAGATACCTGAAAACCGTGAGAACATATCCAAACACAACAAACACCAACGTACTTGTGACCACCGGACTCATACCAGTTGGCACTAAAACCAACACTGACGACAGAACTTTCTGGAACCTCAACATTGTTGTTTTCGTATGGATGCCAAGAAGGAAGAGTATCAAAGTCACTAGGCATAAAACGGAACAGTTGACCAGTTTCTACCCTGCCGTCATATACAGGTACTGAGAAAATGTCAGAACACCATCTGGAAATGAGCCTAACAGGAACCTTTGTGATCAAACTCAACAACCGGCTTATACAGATTGGCAACCCCAGCCGATTTGAACACAGGAGCATCCATCTCGGTAAACATTGAGTTACTCTTTATACCGGAGGGCCTCTTGGACTTGGGAGTTGCATACCCACCGTCTGAAGTCACATCAAACGCAGAACCAACAAAACAACAAAACACGACTCACCAACATTGTATGTAGGGGTTTTACCCTCACCTCGAGTAACAAATGCCACACCATTACCAGAAAGAGTACCTCGAACACTGTCTGGGAGGTTGAAAACACAACCCAAAATAGCAAACTGGCGAAGAGACTCCTGATGGAATTCAACAATCTCGATACGATGCTGACCATACTTGTCAGACGGACTCCCAACAAGAACAGAACTGTCAAATAAATGCGAGGCAGTTACCACTCCAGAGGTAATACAGACACAAAAGGGACCCGTCAAATCCCAAAGAGCCAATCACTGCTTCGGGGCATTTAGTTGGGCAGGGTTAGTCCTGGCGAAGTTAACGTAGAAGGCGTGACGATTGAATAAAAGAGAAGATGACAATGAACTATTAAAAAAGTCATACACAGGAACAGAAAAAAATACAAAACAAGAAGCAAAACGCACGTCCAATTGTCTTTATTCATATGCTCAGCAACAACACCAATACGTGCATAACGGATTTTACCATCACTGTTCATTTTGTCATATCCGAAAGGCTGGATTATGAGTTGTTTCCTGACGACAAATTGAATAAATGCAAGCAAAATAATAGATGTCGGTCTGCACTTAAGGAACAGCAGTCCTTGATAAGTCGACACCATAAACTTTTTTTGAATAGAAGGCTGCATGACCGCATTCACTGCAACCTCTTCTGCAGGATTGAGACAAGGATCAATGCTGCAGCAAGACATCAACAAATGAAGTACAGAGATAAAAGAAAAAAAAAAATGAAATAAAACAAAATGAAATAAACATACAATTCAACGCCATCCGAGCGGACAATCAAAATTGGAGCACCCAAAACAGACAAAACAGGGACGGGAGGCATGGGAGACTCGCCATCTTCCGACAATTCATAATCAGCAGCAGAACCATCATCAACAATAAAGTCCGATAGCGTGTCGCTATTGTTGTCCGCAACATCCCAATCATTATCGTCGCTCGCCGCCACAACAAGAGGCTTCTTAACAAGCGGCCTAGGTACGGGCTACTTAGCAATCCTATACAAAATGAGCACAAGCAAATAACAGAAGAAACAATCCACACTGACACAACAGGCAAGTCATCATCGTTATCGTCAGACAATTCAACAAGTTTTTTTGGTGCAAAATTGTCATCCAAATTTGGACTAGCGGCCTTGGCCACAGCTCCAGCGCACGACCTTTTAGGGCTTGACTGGCTTGCAAACAAAGCCTTCTCCGTCATAGTACAGGTGCGCCTTGAGAGTGCAAAACATAAGGCAAACCGCGCATGAACACAAACAAAACAGAAATCACGTACACAGCATGACCACTTGACAAAGTTGCATTTTCAGCAGTCAATTCAGCCATAGCCTGGCTACATAGCAACAGTCAAGCAAAGTAACAAGGAAAACAGAGTTACAAACATGACAGGTGTATCAACTGATGGAATGGTCACAGCCCTCTTTTTCTTGGGCGACAGCGTGGCAGGAACACTAACAGAACTGACACCAAGACATTAAGTAAAATGATAGTCACAAATACAACAAGTAACACACAAACCCATCATGCGAGGCAGAAACCTTTCGCTTCGACGGCGACCTGCCGTCAATAGACCTAAAGAACATTAGCACTACAGATCACAACACAAAAAGAGTACTCACCCAGCAGATGGTTCACCTGTTTCAGATCCAGAAGCTGTCGCCACAGAAACGCTATTGAATATGCTACAACAGGCAAATTAGCAAGACCCACCAAAACTAAAAGAGCTGTACACACGCTTGCAACCTATCCGCACTCCTGCACCAAGGGTAACAAGTTTTTTTCTTAAAAAAAAAAAAGAAAAAAATCAAAGACACCAATATAAAACACACATGGTCTTGAGTTGGTCAACAAGCGTCTGAGCCTTATTCTCTTCAGACTTTATCTTGCGAGGGGGCATGGGTTCGTATGGTGACACAAAACACACAGAAAAAAAGAGGAGGCGGAGAGGGAATTATCAACGACAGTGGACAAAGGACACTTATATAGAGCAGCAAGCTGCACGTCGCATCAAAGAGGGAAAGACAGTATAACGTAAAGAACAGGGTATCCCTTTCTTCGAACAAAACGAAATTAAGTAGAATGAAAATTCCAATAAGACAAGATTCACAGAAGGCGCAGCGGGACCTTTTAGATAGAACACAAGTATCACAGATCCACAACTCGTAATGTGGTACCTTAATAGCCGTAGCTTCAGAAGAGCAACACACTAGAGATTCGCCAATGAGAGGACAAAGAGAGACAAAGGAACATTACAAGGTCTGTTCCTGAACAGTCGAGGATGATAAAACGAAGCCAGAAATGAAGCCAGAAATTAATGTACCACTGGCAGCAGACTACGGGAAGCGTCAAGATGACAGGCACAGGAAATAAGGTACCAAACAATCGAAGTGCATATACCAAAAAAGACAAAGTCGATAGGAAGGAAACGAGTTGGGTATGGGACAGGTAAACCAAGATACGTCACGTCATACACAAGAAAACAGTCGAGGCACTCACTGATCACTTCCTGATACTATAAAGAATACACAGATAGCACAACAGACTAGAAAGATATCAAGACACAGCAGCAATCCAATGTACGTCTAGCCACTGTCCGACAGGTATATTATGCTGACAGAGCCACAGTAGATATATCATAACAAAAATGACCTTAGGAGCAAATTACGACACAGAGGCAGCAAGTAAGCAATGTTTACAGACACCTCAACATCAGTAGACTCATTACGCAATCAAGAAACTGTGATTGAGAAAGCCATACGCAAAGGAGAAGAAGAAAACGACGTTATGTTAACCAGCGTCGCACATGTAAGTAACCAAACTGCACACCGTATGTCAGACTATCAACACACAAGACACAACAGGAACCAAGATGGGCAGAAGCCATTAAGACAAAAGAAGTAAATAAACCTCACTCATGGCGACTAGTGTACGTCCACGAAGACAGCAATATATCAGACAAGGAGTTGGTTTTCACGGTATATGGAGCCATAAGCAAAAAGGATCTCCTGCCACTGAAAAGAGAAACGCGCATGAGGTGCGTTCAATGAGATCCAATATAACAGAGTCTAATCACATAAAGCAGCAACTACAGACGACTGAAATACATGAAGCAATACATGAAGCTGGATGGCCTAGGAACAAAACATTTCGACGATGCAATGATAGGAGCAACAGAGATTAGCAAGCACTTCAAACTTGAATTCTCAGAAGGCCGTCTCGAATGCTGGCACAACGTGTTCCTCAGACAGCAAGAAAGATCACTAGACATCGTGAACAGGATATTTACACCGACATGCAATGTGGAGAAGAACGAACAACACATTCCCATGGACAGGGAACTAGACCCGTACAAGCTCACAGAGAAAATAACACAGAAAGGGTTCATGATTACCGAAGACAACGTGGTCCAATTTTTGAAGATAAAGGTAAATGAAGGGAACAGGACAACGTAAGTACAACTCAATAGAGCAACAAACAAAACTGAAGGGAACTTAGATACAAACATTACAAGCCAGAAAGATTCTGAGTAGGAGACCTTGTTTCTGTCCAGCTATCGTTCCAGGTTGTTAACCTGGCAGATGGGAAACTCAAAATGCTTCTCGTATTGAGATCCATGACTCTTATCAAGCATCAGTCTAGCTTCATGAAAGTGAGTGACAAAGCAACACAGTAAACACACTGATAAACACCCCACAGAACGTAGTATACAACGAAGGGACCAAAAACAAACTGAAGAGAAAGCTGAGAGACATTTCAGACAAGGGCCAGAACAGAATGGATGTAGACACATTGGACAACGGCAACCAATGATTACATCGATCAAAAAGCCTGTAATTGCTTGCTTTGTCACATTGTCAATAATGGTCTCGTCGATCTTTGCCAATCGCATATAGGTTCGACTACAACTCACAGACACTTGCTCGGGTCTGACTATATCGTTGTCCTGCTTCCTTCCCTAATGAGTCCACTGGACCTGTATTTTGTTTCTCCCTCATCCACCGATCCTTCTCCTTTTAGTCGCTTTTATAGTATTACTGCATCATCATATTACCAAATAAACTGTATTTGCCTGCAACTACAACATCACAAACAAACAACTGCGAGGGCTTACATAAACAGCAGCTGGAGTGACAGCTTACATAAACCATAGCTGGAGCAACAGCTTACAGAGCAGCAACTTACATAATATAAGCTTACATAACCAACAGACAGGAATTTATTTATATTTTCTTTTGACACGACCCCAACTTGTACATATTTATTCACTTTCATACTTCCTCACTTTTGGTGTTCACCAGCTCGTTAGTTCAATAATGTTTCATTCCTGCTGACAAGTCGATAGCTACCTATCTAGCGTAGGTAGATTATGTTATCGTAATATAATGATTCATCTATCGATGATGTAAACGACTGCTGGAGCAAAGAAATAATGAAACATTCACACATCTGACAGAAAACATAACAAATTACATACATAATAAAAAATACATAAACAGGAAACAAACTAAAACAAAACAAAATAAAGGATAACAAAACAAACAAATAAAAATAAAAAAACATATTCGTATATATATAAGCAATTATAATCCCTCGACTTGGTGAAATAAACACACAATAATGCACTCAACACAAGAAAACTATATATAAAGAAAATGCAAGGATTTTTCAACATGAGGATGAACATAATAGCCGGTAGAGATAGCCAAAAGGGAGCAAATATCGAGGACATGGTAGTAATAGCCAGTAGTAATAGCCGGTAAAGATAGCCGAAAGGGAGCAAATATCAAGGACATGGTGGTAATAGCCGGTAAAGATAGCCAAAAGGGAGCAAATATCGAGGACATAGCTGGTAGAGGAAGAGAACGGCAATTGCTGATATCACATGAGGGGCACAAATTTCAAGGACAAAATGCGTGCCAAAGCAGGTAGTAAAACCTCAGTCTACTAAAGTAGACCTCGGAATTTAGTTGTTACTCCTTCGTAGTTGACACTGACGGTCATAAATTATTGTGTCTAGTTGTCGCTTAGATTCTGGCTGACACTTTCTGATCATATGTTTATGGTAGTTGTTAATTCGTCTATAGGTATGAATAAACTCAGTTGCTATCTTTCTCAGAGACTGTACACCGAGGATTTGTTAATTCGTCTATAGACCTTGGAACTAGTCTGACAGCCACGAAGTGATTAGCCTTGAGTAGGTCACCATCCGAAACATCCCTTGGGTTACATAACCATTTATCGTTTATTTACTGTTTCTTTATCGTTGACACTTCCTGTTGAACCAAACGGTAAAAGTAAACGATTCTACTGTTCAAAAACGGTAAACAAGCTAAATGGTTTGAGCCTTAGATCGGAGTCCTTTCTTGGTTTCGTCGACCTTCTTGGTGCACCCAACGATAAGATTTGCCAAGTGAAAGCTGAATCACTTGGAAGCACTTAAAGCGAGGAGAAACAAGATTGATTATGTGGGGGAATCTCCCTGTTCCTGACATACGGACACCGACTCCGATGAGATTGTGGCGCCCTCTTGTAGCCATGGACTCTCGACATAGTATTTGCCAATGAGAAATCATGGTTTCCATTGCATCCAATTAAGTACATACATTCCAAGTGTTCAAGATATCTTCGAATGTTCGCTAGCAAACGTCACGCAGGAAGATATCTGGACCCGTTTGCTATGACGCTGACGAAATCTATCTTGTGAGGGTCTTTGCATGGTGTGACAGGACCTCGGCGAACTCACCGATGAATTCCCTCAGGAACAAAAGCGGCAACCACAAATATCGTCGGCAAGATCGACTGGGGAACCCTGTGCCTCTATCCCACTTGTTTTTAGGAACGTTCGAGTCCCATGTCGCATTCGTGAGATCAGCGCACCACGTTTAAACCACCCTTTGGATGGAGCGTCATTCTATATAAAGAACGTGAGTTTTAACCAGTCAGGTAATGTCATAATAGAACATACAACCTTGCTAGCCTAGAGTGAGCCTTTTTTAACAGCAGCGCCATGCAGTTCCGCTACGTTCCCAGCCCATACTCGCTAACCGAATGCCGTACTCTTCCGGTTCCCTGTTTCCTTATAAGCTACATCTGCTCTCTAGCTGGTTCTCTTTTGTTTCCACTCAGTACCATATCCTTACTTAAAAGATGAATTTTTTGAATGCCGCAACAATCTTCATTGAACTTTTGCTTTCTTTGCGTATAGTCGCCGCAAAACATCGAATAAAGAATGGGAACGGAACTATCGCTATTGAAGAAGCATGGACGATTCCTGAGCTCCTTCCCTTCGTAAAGTCAGTTTATATATTTTTACTATGGTATCTGCGGTCTCATTGTGTTACCCAGCCGAATACCTCCTCTGGGTCAGTACAACCTGACAGAACTTGTATTGTTCTTGACTTGAATCACAGGAGAGGCCTTCGACGTCTTCATCGCAAGCTTCACTGATGTCCACGGCCGTCGTCTGGACCTCATGAACGAAAATAACATCGACTTTGTGGGCTTTCCAGTGTAAACCATTTATTGCCTGATCAATAGTTGCATATTTTAGATGGTTATCTCCTGTGCAACCCCATGCGTTCAAGGCGTGTCGGATCCTGTGGCAGCTGCGGCTTTAGCAATCAACGTTAACAATCAGATGGCTGCTGCCATCTCTAACGATACGACCAGATTTGGTGGTTTTGCCTCACTTTCAATGCACAATGCAACTGAAGCAGCACAGGAGTTACGACGTGCTGTGAATGAATTGGGTCTTTTGGGTTTGTCCGCATTAACAAACCATCAACTGGGCTCTCAACGTCAGACTACCCTCCAACAGGAGCCATGTTGAACGATTTCCAACAGTCAGGCGCAGACAACAGTGAGTTAAACAGTGATGTCTCATCATTGAGATATGACACTCGTTTAGCAACTCTTCTCTATTACGATCAACCAGAGTACGATGTATTTTGGCAAGCTGTAACAGAACTAGATGTTCCTATTTACTTCCATCCTCGTTCGAATATTGCTCAAGTTCAAACGCTACTTTTCAACCATGCCCCATTCTTGAAGGGAGCTGCTGAAGAATTCGCTGTAACACTTGCAAATCATATTCTAGGGTACACCACTTCCTTGTTGATTCCTTGATGACAGTCAAATTGACCTTGTTCTCTGATAGCCTGTGCACAAATGGAGTGTTTGAGTAAGGCGCCTGCCAATGCTTTTCCAACCCTTTGCTAAGACAACGTGTCACAAGTCGCTTCCCTAATTTAAAGATTATTGTTGGTCATCTAGGGGAACGAATACCATCCGATCTCTTCAGAATTGATGAACGTAGGGCAGCATTTTATTATTACATTAAACAAATGACGAATGCGCAGTACCAGAGCTTGCGAAAAGCAGACCTGATGGTCTCATAATGCAACGCAACGTAACTTCGTATTGGCACACGAACATCTACGAAACTACATCAGGAAACTTTGCCACCCAGCTCCTAGAATTTCATATGGGTCAAATTGGGATCGACCGTATTTTGTACTCAGTGGACTACCCGTTTGTGCGTTTTCTTATTCGCCCACCATAGCTTTGAATTGAAGTCCTTGATACAGGTGCTGATTCCTGAAGGCGAGGCTTGGGTTGAGAGTCTGAAAGATGTTTTGAATGAAAAGGACTTATTCTCGTTGAGGAGGGGTTTGGCGATGAAATTGCTGCACTTGGAAGAGTAGCTAATGAGTAAAGAGTCCTACAGGGCTGAATATATTCACTTCGTTGTTTTTCCCCCTCGGTCTTCCACTTCTAAGAGAGTGACTGCCAGTGAGGCATCAAGCAAATTATAACATGTGATAGAATGTTATACTGGCAGTTCTCTTGTGAGTATGTCTAATGTAAAGATGCATTCAGACTCGGACGCGCTTCACGTTTGACTGGGAAAATGACTCGGAGTCGCAGCTGGCATTCTACGGATTGAAAAGGAAACAAAGTATTTAGCGTAGTTCTCGGATCGTTACTTGTTTTGAGTGACGAACTTGAAGCTTTAGCGAGCCCTCTCAACTTGAGGAACACATGGCAACCCTTAGACGTCGAGGCCAGATTCGATCGGCGTGATGAAAATGATGCCAATTTCGATCAACCCGCTCAAAATATGATTTTTCAGTACTTACAATTGACTCTGGCAGTGGTAATTCAGCCACATGGGTTTTCGTGTGCTCAAGCACGCCATCAAGTCGACACGCACTCTACCGTCGATACTATATAGCGATGACAAATGCATTGTGTTGCAGAAACCACCCGGACTTATTTGCCAGCTCATTAAACGACCAGAGGTGAGGCCAACAATAGTCGCGGCAGCTTTAGTGGTTTGAGACGACTTTTCACTGTATACAGGCTGCGGAAAACTCCATGCATGACTTTAACACACTTTTGAAAGGTTTATTCCTTCCCAATATGCTTTGAGTACAGGCCGGAGAGAGTAAACAGACATATTCAGATCTTGGGAGAACTTTTCACGAAGAACCAGTGCCTGTTCATCGCCTTGATAAGGTAAGAGAGAAATGCTTTCTGTATACAGTCTCGTTCAATATCTCAATGATTAGGGCACTACGGGTGCTTTAGTGTTGGGTCGCTCCTCGACGCACGCTCGCAACCTAGCTCAGCAATTTCGAGCTCATACAGTAGATAAGACATATCTAGCTCTTGTCAGAGGAGGTGCAAAGACTTTCCCTACAAAGTCTGGTGAAATACGCACATCGATCAAATATGAGGACGGGAGAGCGTCCATTGACCTTTCTTCCAAGGGGAAGCCTTCTGTTACAGGATGGGAGGTTGTTTCTTCCTCGGTGAGTCCAAACTAGTCAATTCCAGTCGTAACATTTGTGCTGACAACATATACGAAAGTCTTTGGCTCCTCTGACCCTTTTGCGCCTTAAGCTTTACACAGGCCATAAGCATCAACTTAGAGTGCACCTCGCCTGTTGCCTAGGAGGTGCGTTACATTTTTTATTTCCTTCTGTTGCCATGAATGAACCTGTAATGAATGTTGTTTCGTAGCACCCATCTTGGGAGATAACCTCTACTCAAGTAAGCCGGTTTCCAAGGCAATTCGGGATATAAGTGTCGTACCAGACGATCGTGTCTTCCTGCATGCTTCCCATATATCCTTCTTCGTAAGGCTTGCTTTCAGATTTTGAACATGAAATTGACTTGCTTTAAGCAATATAAATCCACTGGACCCAAAAAGCGTTTCCGTCTCAGCGTCACTGCACCTTTACCGTCGGATTTTGTCAAGATCTGCCGAGAGTCAGGCATAAAAATTGACCCCATTGAGCTTGAGGGTGGTGTTTGGGTTGATAATATTCGGATAACAGATGGGCTTGTTCCGGAATTAAAAGGTGCTTGGCAGGCAGGTCGATCAGGATAAGGAGAACAAAGGGTAAGGTACAATGCATGGAGAATGAACAGTAAGTCCTTATATAACTTAAATTAACTCCTCATGTCAACTATTTTGCATGGTTTAAGCGTGTGCCCATGCTTCTTCAGCCATCCTCCTTCAGCGCGACGTAGATGGTACCTGCACCTGATTGTTCTGATTCTTTACCGTCATACTCAAAGCCTGGCCCAGCCCTACAGCGATAGCTCCGATAGCATGTGCCGCACCAGAAGCTAAGACGGCGCCACCAGCACCTGCACTGATTGCAGGAATTGCGGGGATCGATCCAGCTGTGATCAAGATGGCACTGATGATGCTCATTGTCTTCGGGTGCTCGTTCGTAATGTATTCCAGCGCACTGCAAGCATTCAGAAGCCATAGTGGTGCTTCTGTAGTTGTGGTGTCTATAGAAGAGTCAGCCAAAATGAACTTCCTAGCCTTTACATGAAGATAACGTACTTCCGGGATCCGCCGTGCTTGACCTCGTAGGGCTTGGTGGCGTTTGGCTGATGGTTAAGACGGCCGTTTCGGAATTGGCCTTCGGTGGAAGTTCAGGCCGATCCTCTGTGTCGTTTTTGCTGTTCCTCCTGACGGGCCAGAAACCCGTACGTGTTCTCGATAGCGTGGGTCGAGGTGGGATCTCTGTCTCATCTCTACTCGACTTCTTACTAGGAGGAGACGGAGACTTTGAGTGAGTCGAGTGAGTCGAGTCACAGAGCGCGGCCTTTTCATCGACACCCTTCTTGACCATGGAAGATGTGGATTTCGACGGAGTGGATTGCTTGGCATCATTTTGCAACACTGTCGTATCCTTGTTGACTTTTCTTTTGATCCACCATGAGTTGGTTGTCTTTGAGACCTGAACAGTCTCTTTCTGTGTAGCGTCAATCCCCCCTATGTTGAAACATGAATCTCCGTTTGGGTGACGCAATCAAGCTACTCACACCCCATGTTTTGCATGGCGACCTTGAATTTCTTCCAGGACCATCGATACTTGCCGCCATGGACCTTGACAATCACGGCTTTCAGTTCATCAAGTCTGTACGACAGGTAATCAGTAAGGGTCTGAGGGTTATACTTCCTTGTTAACGTACCTGGCCTTTGCTTTACAACCCATGAAATGTTGCGCAACTTTGTACCAATATTCTTCAGGAATCTTTCTCTCCTCGCATCCTTCCTGGATCTTGTCGAGCCAGTCGCATACGGGCATATCTTTCTTCGGGTTTCCCTCGAAAATTGGACCGTTTTTCCAGGTTGCGAATACAGGTTCTAGGTCGTAGGGTTTTAGTTTGAATGCGTTGAGCACTACAGCCATTGTCTATCCGATGGCAGATCTAGTGGAGGGAGTGGGTGAAAAACCTCGTAGGAGGATTCGAGCTACCTATCGGTCCGTGTTTAAAAGCACGACGCCTCGTTGATTCCTCACCATGTCGGGGATACGGATCTCAAAGGTTCTCGAATTATAGTGAAGATTCTCGCCTCAGTCCGCATCACCAACCGTGACAACACATGCGATTGTGGATAGATCTCTCGGGTGAAGACGCGGTCTGATGATAGAACCCTATCTGAGTTCTTATTACTCTCAGGGTTCGATCAGCTACACGAAAATGTGGTGATGTGACAGAAGTGTGCGTGTACTCACTTAACAGAAAAATGAAGCACTAAATAAAGACCAGATTTGTGTTGCCCTCGAGGCATCCGTCTGGCAAACAAATTGATGGAGTTGATGCAATCGAAAATGATGCCTGTCTTCAGGTTGGCAGATCGACGTTATTCCACCGACTGGCTGGTGGTGTCATCGTTGCAGCTGGATCAGACTTCACCGGCACCCATTACGATAAGAATAAGCAACTTATAATCCATAAAGAAGTCTGTCATCCAGATCCCTCTCGCAGTATGACTTCCATCTTCGCCCTGCATATCCCAGAGTCATCCGACCCTTCTCCAAAGTAACATTGTCTAGTTGCTAGAAGGGTATTTCAGGAATGCTGTCTTCCCGTCGAAGATCTTGCTGGAACTAAATTTAAGTCGGCAGTCCTGGGAAACATGCTTGCACTGTAGGATAGCTCGGTATCGTTCTTTTGGAAGGCCAGCACCATGGGGTTGTAAAACATGTTCGCTTGAATGGACAATTTATAGTGACCAATATCACCTGGCTTTAGCTGCCAAAGCCTGGGAGGTGATCGACAAATCATCCCGGACCGAAGTAATAATAGCCTTGAGGTCAAAGACCCGGCAAGCCAGGGCAAGCTTGTGCGGGGAAATGGGCCGAGGTATACTTACACTATAGACTATTTGTCGATCAGTGACGGACAGTCCCATTGGATGACAACAAGATGTCGGCGGTCCAGAAAACCAATTTCTTGGGTTCAATGAGTGCCACAAAACACGGCTAGGAAGGATCTAGGATGTTTGGCAGCTTGAAGAAAGTGTCGCTAGAAGTTTCGTGATATAATAATGTTGATGGAAAGGCGAGTGAGCCATTCCCGTAAGCTTTCTTATAAGCTAGCAGAGGATGGGAAGAAGGAAGGTCGTTTCCTAAGGCAAGATGCCCTCTCAAAGCTTGATCATTGATGGTATGCATGTACGGGGAACGATCATTTGAGGGCAAAATCGTGTCGATCCATCCACGGCGCGTGAAAATGTACAAGTTGACCACAACTGCACCTATAGCTTAGGGCTCTCGTATTAGACCCAGTACTTTTGAGCTAGCAGTTGACCTAGCCGATTCTTGCGAAACCCGCAGGAAGTATAAACTGTGGTGTTCGATAAGTATTTCATTCGTGCCATTACCGAAGTGAGGGCAATTTCTTAAGAGAAACATCTGAAGTTAGCGGATCATTAACACTGGTCAGCCAAAGAAGTATAAGTGGGCCTCTTGAGCTGGTCTGGACTGCTGTTCGTATGAAAGCGTACCTTGGAATCTGATCGGTTATCTCCGCAGATGAATTTCACCTAAACGGAATCGCTGAGTGCTTTGACTGCCACGTCGACAAAATATGTATACCAAACGTTGCAAGGCAGGCGTCTTGTTGTCGAAGGCATGAGAGACGTTTCTTGTTGAACACTGCAGCTCGTTGAACTACTACAAAGATGACGAAGATAGCACGATACATTACGTCGGAACAGAAATTCTTCAAGGCGGAGATCAGTGACAACCTCAGTCCCGTACTTTAACGTTTAACTTTTACTCAGGCACATGTTCATTACCATTTTCAATACAGTTGAAAGGACAAGATGGGGGAGGTAAAATAAAAGGTGTTGACTATGTATCGCAGACAATGTAACTACTCATACACCTGGCTGTACTGTAGAACAATAAATTGCCCATAGTACTGAGATCCAGCAAGGACAAGAGCATAATGCATAGTTGGGTACATATGACGTATTATTCATGTGAATACAGTAAAACAAGGGCGAAAACATACAAGTATGGGTTGGCGACTACTGCGGGTCTCTCGGATTGTTCTTCTATTTCCAACTTCTATTGGAAGACGTCGAAGCCGAAATGCAAACTTTCAAAGATGGCACGAAAACCTCGACAAGTTCATATCGCGCAGCCTCGTTCATTAGTCCTCATGGCCAGTTCTTTCTATCACCGCCTTACAATAGCATCAATCGACATTTTCCTATCCTCTTTTTCACCTCGACCTTTGGGCCTCCAAGCCGACCGAGTTACCAAATTGCGCAGCTCGGTTTTAGTTGACCTTGAGAGATTTTCTTCCGCAACACTAACTCTGTAACGTCAGGCATTCGATACTAAATCTTGCGGAAAAGTGGCCGGACATGTGTTCTACAGGTGCGATGTTGGAGAAACACAGAAGCAGTGATTATTTTGTTCACAACGGACCAACCTCTGAGGGCGCGGAGGATTGCAACTAGGTTAGTATCCACGTGAATCCATGCGATCGGGCTCTCCAGAGGAAAGAGTAGTGAGCCCGTTTATGGTGGTCATTAACCTTATGAGCTGGCTAAAACCGGACTTTCAAGGATGGCTGGCCTGTCAGTCGTGAGAGTCGAACGACGGAAAGGGTGTGGTCTTTGACTGAGGGTGGCGGTGCTGTCACACTAATTCCCTTTTGCTTCGTGTCACCACCCTCAGAGTTTTCGTTGCGTTCTCGTACCCGACAA
>QGOA01001705.1:0-11579 GCA_003313075.1 Termitomyces sp. MG16
CCCTGCTCTGGCTCCTGCAGGGCCCTGACTTCGCCAGCTTGGAGTCCCCCGGACAGGGGGGAGAATGTTGCTGGGGACAGGCATGGGGGTGAAACCGGAGATGGGGTCTCCAGGGGCAAGTGCGCCCTCTTGGAGGGCCCCGGGGAAGGGCTAGGCGACACCCGCCGTTTTTCCTTGTCTGGGTGCCCCTCAGGTTGCTCCCACCCTGGGGCACCGGACCGGGTCACCCGGCGCGTGATCAAGACCACGGGCCGGCCCCGGCCACCCATCCGGACGAACCCCTGCCCTCCCCCGGCGCCTCCTCCTGAACCGCCGCCAACTCCGCGACCCAATCCCTCTCCTCCACCTCCATCCTCCGGATGATCCCTCCCAACGGCCAACCCTGCTCCCGTGAAACGCAATATGCCCTCCAAAGGGCCAAAACGGAACATCACTCGTGATTGAGGCGACAGGCCTCGCACATGGAAGTGTCACGCCGGGACGAGGTGGACGGGACCTTGAACGAGCACGTCACCGAGCGACGCGCGCAGTGGAAACACTAGGACGGATTAGCCACGGGACCAGAGGTATGAAGCCACTTACCGGCCCATTGCTGATACACCAGGCATGGGGAGGCAGGCCCCGGGGCCTCACCAGCGCCCCCTCGAAGGCCTCCTGCGTCGCGCTGGCCCACTCAACGCGCTGGGCCTCCGGGACCTCAGAAATAGCCCCCACCGCCATCCTGGAGCGACGGAAACGAGGGGCGACCAGTCTAGGGCGAGGAGGGGGAGGGGGACGGGGGGGACGCACGGTCATCCGCGCAAAAGTGGGCGCAGGACGACTGGCACCTGAAGGACCCCCGGGACCTGCACCAGGGACAGGCTCCGGGAGCCGGCTGGGACCCGCCTCCGGGGCAATAATGATGTGTTGTTCTGAGAAGGGAAGGTCAGTAACGACAAATGGGCGGCGCGGGAAGCACTCACATTGTTGCGCAAGAGCCGCCACGCGCTCCCGGTCCAGGTGCGCTCAGTACCACGCGTCCTGGGCCTCCCAGGCCATGAGGGGCGCGACCTCGTTAGTTTGGGGGGGCGTCGGGGAATGGGTTGGCGTACGCGACATGTTTGAACTTGACGGTAAAAATTTTTTTCGATACGTGGCGAGTCAGGTGCCGGATCCCATGGTTGAACCCTGGTCCGAACCACCGGCTACGCGCGCCTTGGAGGGTCTCAGCGCTGAGGGGGGGGTGATGTCACGACCCCTCCCCTCCGGGCCCACTCCGGAACACCCCCGGAACACCATCCGGGACCCTCCCTCCGACCCCGCAGGACACACCCCGCCATCACGACCGCCAACACCGCCATCAGCCGCCACCAGCCCTGATCAATGATCGGATCACTGGTTCGCTCCCAACCATCACGCATCATGCATCACAACCCCCTCCATGCCAATTGATCGTGCAATCCCGGTATACAGTCCCTGCCCGCTACTCAATGACTCCCGGAACCCATCCCAGACACCCTGGAATCCTGAGACCCAGTCCCGTAGTACTTATAGTGTAGCTCCCTGTTGTATTCGGTAGTCTTGATATTACATACACTGTTACTTGCATTACTTGGATTGCTGCATGCCCTCTGTTTGACTGGTACGCATTGACTGGCACGCTTGACTGGCATGCTTGGATATTTGCGTGCTCTAAGACTGGTACACACTTCGCGATTCTAATTTACTAACTTGGTCTTGTCTTAGAACCCCCGGTTCATGACTCGACCCCCACCCGAACTCCCCAGTTACCCACCACCCAAAAACCCCCGGACTAAGTCCCCTCTCCCGGGATTTCCCTGTCCACGTCTTGAACCCCAAAGTCCTAACCCCGGAGTTCCAGACACCCGAGTATCCATGGATCAAGTCCGCATTGTAAGGGCGATTGCTTTCCTGGAAAGCCCCCGACTCAGCGGAACCTGACAAACGCGATATACAAAGAATTATGAAGAACAGTTGTGCGACCTTGAGGAGCTGAACTGTGAACTTGGCGAATATGCGTGAGCCCAGACTGGTCATTCTCCGACCTGCGGTATCAAAATATAAGATGTAAATAACAATTAAACCGAAAAGTATCGTACCCGGAAACTATCATACTCTTGATGGACTCGATGTCAGTAGGCAGAAATAAATTTCCCTGATACGAGCACCGATATTTTCAGCGTTAACAATACACACACAATATAGACATTAACGTACCTTAAGAAGACATCTCAAATGCAGGGCTGCAGAGGTCAAGTTGATGAGTGTAGTGACAACATTTTTTTTTCCAATGTGCCGAGCGAGACTTGAGTACAAACAAATCAAGGGACCGCCTTCCGACGAATAATACGTGGAAGAGTCAAATTGGTTATCTCTACATGCCTTGGATCGAAGTGCACGTATATGAGAGTTTAGGGCGTTCTGGGATCTCTCCAGTAGAGCAGGAATATTATTAAGGCTTCCCATAGGCTAGGTAATACATAAAATATCATACTTGACCAATTGATAAAAGCCAATAGAAACAATGACACATACTGCTTTGTAGTTGTCAACTATGGGACCAGATGAAGAGGGTCTCCGAATAGCCCCCCCATTCATCATCTCAAATACATCCACAACACGATAGGCCATGAAAATCAGAAATCAAGCATCCGTCAGGATCTTTTCAGGTATCATGGGCACATCATCTCCCACCATAAGAGCGCGAAACAGAGAATACTGATCATCCTTGTGGGCAGGAGAAACCGTAGCTTCCTCTGTAATTATCCGGCTAACAAGTTGCTACAAAACGACAACAGCATGTACTTATGGTATCATCAACAATAAACGAGTCAACAATGTTCACTCACGTGGATTGCCGTGTCTCGTCCATAGCGGGTAGCAAGATCTCTGTCCGATAGCAGCGCATCAGTGAACCAGGAACAGAATGCGAAAGCCTCGTTTGATAAGCGAGGATGCGGGGAAGTCACAGACATATAACGAAAATATCAGAAAGTACGTGTGTATGTGGAGAGGGCAGGAGAGAGGACAAGATGGAGGTTTGGGGGTGTTAATGCGCCACATATATATATATGTATAAAATAAAAAATCAACATTTTCAGTAAATAAAATTATATATGTAATAGCGGCCCATATTTAGATTGACAGCGGATTAACTATGGATGAATTCGAACAACAAGGATTAGTCATACAAAACAGACGACACAACCTTCAGCAAGTAAAACAATCAAACAGTAAATACGCACTATAATATCAATGAATACGAAGGTCATACCGAGTTAGTTTTATCCGTCCACGACACTCTTACACGAGACCAATGGCACATTGCAAATAATGTATATTTTATTCATCGCTCCAAATTTTGTAGTCAATCAGAGCAATGTACGCAAAAATGGTACGAGATAGTTCAGCAAAGAGATCAGAATGCGGCAAACAACAAAATCAAAATTATATCGACAAGCACGGAAAATCGAAGGAGCTATATATGGTCCACGCGCTAGCAATCAGGTTGCTTCTTTATTTTTACCTTTTCCCTTGGGTAGCCCGGCAGAACGAGCCAGCTTAGAGATAGCACCCCGATTTGTGGCCAATCTACCAACACCAGATCGGGGAGAAGCAGTTGAACCAGCGTCATGAGACGTCTTGGAGCTGGCACTGCGGCGTCTGGAGGGTATACCACTCACAGAACCAGAAGAAGAAATATCTTTCAACCCTCCCGGAGCGCCATATTCAGACCCTTCAAGACCACCGGGTCTCAACAAGGATGCCATGTGCCTGGTGCCTGCACCACCAACCACAACAAGATCAGGAGTGTGAAGAACCATGATGAACTTGATGTTAGTCGAAAGGAAGCTACAAATAAATAAATAGATAACCAATAAGAATATCGTAATAAATGGTCAACATACATTGAAGAGGACCCTTCAAACCATCCAGCTGTGTAACCTACGGCAACAACGGACCCCTCGGGAACATCGGACGTGTTACCATTGTATGAGCGCCAACTAGCGATAGCATTGAAGTCAGCAGCCGAAAATCGAAAGGCAGGTCCAGTTTCCGAATGACCGTCGTATACAGGCACTGGAAATAAATAAATAGAGAAGTCGATGAATAATGACATGGAAGACACACCTGTTGATTCATAATTTATTACCGCTTCCATAGAATTCTTGAATTTTGGGGTCGGTACGATAGGAGCAGATTTGACAGAAAACATTGAATCGTCTGTAAGTACAGGAGGCTTCGTAAGGGCAGGCACTGAGTAGCCACCCGCTACAAAATGATGTCAACATGAAGGTATGCTACACGCAAGTTGAAAATTTACAGTTTTTGAAGGACACGCTCTTCCCTTCGCCTCTGGTTACAAAGGCCATCCCATAGCTTGAATAAGAGCCCATGGGATCAGAACGCAAACCCAATGCATTTCCAACATTGGCCATAGAACGCAGGAATTCTTGCTGGAATGGCACAATCATCAAACATTTCTGTTTATAAGGGGACAAGTAACTGCCGACTTCTACGCCGAAATCGAAGAGATGAGAAGCAGATACAACGCCGAACATGACATTGATGCAAAAGGCATTACCCCCATGGTTTAAAGCAAGGCAACGAGATTTGGCAGTAAGATTATCAGGATGTATGCGAGCTGAATGCACGTATAAGCCATGTTCGACCCACAATAGGCCTCAAATCAAAGACCTATACACGTGCGTAACGACGATGCACATGAACAAGACAACATAAGCACTTACTCTGCGTTTTCTTCGGTCATCTTCGATGTCACGGCTGATATACATGCAAATTGCACTGATCCGTCACTGATTTGTTTATCATATCCATACGGTATGATATTGAACATGTGACTGTGCAAAAAATATGTCAATAAATAGAAACAGACCGGTACATATTGCGATGCGGATACTATAAACAGACATACGAAAGATAAGGAAGCATACTGTATGTAGAGGAGAACATAGGATCCTGTATGTCCAGCTGCATAACTGGAGGATTAGTAACCATAACAGTCAGATCAGTAGCACCGTCAAATCTAACCAAAAAAAAAAAAAAATCAGAATACAGAAATCAATCAAACAAATAATAAGACACTACTCTTCAATATCATAATGTTCACCAGCACCAACATTGACAGGATCATCGTGTTTAGTAGTGACGCCATGTACATAAGTACTGGCGTCTTCCATAACACGACAATCTTCGTTATCATCAGCACACTTTTGTTCGTCGGCGGAGGCAGCAAACACCAAGGATTCGTTATCAGAATTGACACATGCAATTGGCACACTGTCTGAGAAAACTAAGTCTGCCATATCAGCTTCATCATTGGGTAATTCCAATGACTCAAAGCTACTCCTGTCGACTCCGTCGTCAGATGCATCTTTATCGACAATAGGTTCACTAGTGGCGTAGAATTTGTCGTCCAATGAATGGGCAGGCAGTTTACGAACGCAATATGTACCGATACCACAAATAAGAATAAAAATAAAAGACACAATGCATGAGCAGTATTTACAATAAAATTGAAAATAAAATACTGACCCTTCCGGCAAACCATCGCTTTCTGCAAGAGTTATGATGCTATTTCTGTTATCCAGGGAATTGTCAGACACCAAGTTATCATCTGAATCAGCCTTTATGTTGGGAAGGATACGTGTGGTCAATTTCGTGACCCCTGCAACCTGAGGGTTATCTGAAAGGGTGCGACTGTGCCTGAAGATATACGAGAAACAACATTTTCAGGGGGGTCATACTACAAATAGTGTAATCCGACTAACATAGTTCACCCAGTTGGAGTGGACAGTGTATCACCTGTACTGGCCAAAAGCTTCTCCAAGGCACGTCTAAATAAACAGTAGGATAAACTGAATATACAAGCCAAATATAGGGTAAACAACGTTTAAAACAAATAGAAATAAAAAATAAAAAGAAAAATAACACGGAGTTAATGATGGGTTAGAAGCTTTGAGCCAGCCATTTGGGAGACGGATAAAGAACCATTAATACACGCTTAAACGAATAAATCAATACAAATCGAACGACAACGCCTGTGTAAGAAACCACCACTTCACACAAGCTCTACATGCGCCAGACCGGCGAGTCTGGACATAGAAAGACGAAAAGGCAGAAACATCCAGATACTATGAGAAATGTAGCCATAACGGTGTAAGAAGTAAGAGATACCAATAGGCAAGCCAAATTGTCAATTTGAATTAGCCTTGTTCAATCCTGTAGTAATAACAGAGTAATACGTAGATAATGTGTAGGCAAACCAATCAGTCAGTTTGAATTAACCTATTTCAATCCTAAAAGATGTTAGAAGCAAAGTAACCCACTCAGTATCCAGGGAACAGACAATCTATAAGCCAAAATCAAATAAAATGATACAGCGGAATAAATATATTGATGCGGAAATGTACATGCTTCGAACTAAAAGGAAAAGAACACAGTCCTATGGGATGGGAGAATCTATGGGAAAGAAGTTGTCTGTGAGACAGTTGGAGGATTAGCATATAGGGAGATCCAATAAATCGGGTCGATCTTATTGTTTCCAAACACGTTGAATAGGAGGGATAAAATATGTACAAATCACTAAGAAGCCAGACAGACAGTCGACCCGTAAACGTTGTCTGCATCAGACCGATGCAACACGACATGAGAATAAGAAGCCATACAGATAGTTGACCCTGAAAAGTTGCTTATAATAGACGGCTGCAACATGACACGAGACAGTATCAGCTCACCAGACATTCTGTAGCCTATCTTACACATATACAAAAATGGACAACGAGTACGACAAAAGCAATGCAAGTGCGTACTGAATGAAGCCTTTTAGAATTATAAAAAGATATTTAAACGGACATTAACGTAGGAAGTACATTGGAATGACATGTCAAGTATGACGAGCATAGGGGGGAAGCACGACTCCATGACATTCTTCAGGTAAAATGAAAATATATATGTATCGCATCCACACATAGAGTTAATGTCTTGTGAAGAACCCAGAATGGAAAAGTACGGTAGTCGTACGGCAGTACGAAAGCCCAAAAATATGGAGAATTCTACTAGCAGACCAGGATGGCAAGGTGACAAACGAGGAAGCAATATTCACGGTGTACGGTGCAATAGCAGACATAGATCTAGTGTATTAGAATATATACTGACAATATCAAGGTAGCTACTCACCTGGCAGAGGGAGATTCAAAGAGAACAAGTCTAGAGATTCCCTATGCCAGGTTGGACGCTTCTGGGGCCTCTGAAGCGTGGGAAACAACTGTACAGTACAACAAAACCTTAAAAACTCGAAAATTGCCTACACAAACACTTGTACAAATAAGGGGCAAACTCTGGCAAACTCTGGCTTATATAAGCGGTCTGGAAGCAGTGCTGAGTGGGCCCACACTTGTCTGAATGGTGGCTAAAGAACCAGAGCATCTCAAGGGCTGAGAGTGGTACTGACAGATAGTGTTGAAAGAATAGAAACAGTAAAATAAAATAATGTCAGAAGAAATAAGAGAATGAATGGAAGGAGAGTGAAGAGATAAGGAGTGAGAAAAGGAAGAAATGAGGAGTCTCCTGACATCAATGATGCTACACATATTGAAGATGGCTGATAGGGATGTAGTGAATTCAATTGGAAGTGTAAATACCTCAAACAGTCAATAAAACTGGATGGGCTTGGCACGCAGCAGTTCAACGACACCATGGCTGCGGCGAAAACAGTATACAAAGCATTTGACCAGGAGTTCAAAGAGGGCGAACTGGAAGAATGGTCGGAAGAAATGTCAGACGAAGGAAACAAGATATTGTATGCAAACAATAGGGTGTTTACACCCGCAAAGAACTCAGACAAACAAGAAGTTCACATTCCGTTCGAAAAGGATACTGACCCCAAGGGATTGCTCGAAAAAATTGCACGAGGGAGATTCAAGAGAACATCAGACAATGTCGTCGAGTATGCGCAAGCAAGGATAACATTGGAAGGAGATAAAACGTAAGAATATATGGACAACAACCATAAAACATAGATGCTCACACAAATCAAAGGTTCAAGAGGATCAAACCGCAGACTTTCCGAATTGGCGATATAGTTGCGGCGCAGATATTCTTCGCAGTCGTTCCATTGAGGGGAGGGAAGTACAAGATGTTAACAGTTTTGAGATCAATAACGCTGCTAGACAAAACATTTGCACTAGTGAGCGGCCATATAAACAATAAATGTATTCTTCTCACTCTGACAATTACCAAGAAGAGGAAGGGGCAACCGCTCAAATGCAAAGACTACGAGCCGGTGAAAAGGAAGCTCCGAACATATGAAGACGACGGAGAACCCCAACAGAGGGCTGGCAAGGCGGTCAGTACCAGCAATTTTGAGCAACAAATGTTGAATTACATGAACATTGATGACTGATATCTTACAATGGCTTTGATGCTACCTCTTGAGACATTTTTACCCAACGTGGTCTGTTATATTTTCACCGAGTTATCCTATTTCTCACATCTGGTCAATCGGTCGTCCCTGCTGAATTGTTCCGCAAGCTCTCATCGCCGTTCCCTCATTGTCTTTCTATATTAACCCGAGTACCGAGCACCACATATATCACTGTCCATAGCGCTAACATACAACATACTACCGCCCACATCATGTTGTGTCATTTGTTTGTTTGTTTGTTTTTTTTTGTATTTTTCCCAGTTAATACAGTAATAACTAGGTGTCATCATCAAAACAACATATCGTAATAAGTGTCATCGCATCAAAATAATACATCAATTATATAATCGACCATATGGACGAACGGTTTGGCAATACCTACCAAAGGGAATTATATGTATATTATTATTATTATTATTATTTTTTCTCTCTTAATGCTTGATCAATGAATTATCTAAGTACGATACCTTTATAAACCGTGGACCAAGAAAGATTAAATACGACATCAACGGATAAATAGTTATATCACCTCAAACAATACGTGAAGGTAAAAGCAATATTACACGTTTTAGATTCAATTATATTGTTTCGCACTCGAAAGAATGTAATACTACGGAATACATGTAGCAAGCACAGAACTCGTGGCTGTACAGCAATAGTATACTCGAATGATGCACAGCCACAATAACACGATTGGGATAATTAATTAAATACAGCCATACGTCTACAATGCTATCTACTTCTGCTACATGGTAGCTAAGGACATATCGGGTAGGAAACACCTCGGTAGACCCACAGCTGAACAGTATAGGCATAACTAAAAGGGTGCAACTGGGGTAGCATCAAAAACTCAATGAAGAAAGCTTGCCACCACCACGAGCGAAATCCACTATTTACATAAAGGAAGAGTTTGAAGGATAAGGCTATTATGATAGAAAGGGCCTGTTAGGATGCAACTAAGCCAGCAAGCAAGCGTTGGACCCAACCCCTGGTGGCTGTATATCAGTCGAATATACGATTGATACACAGCCACAATATGCATGAAATTACATGCTATTACTATATTGACAATAAATAATTAAATATATAATATAAAATGTATGTTCATGATTATAGTGGCTGTGCAACGGCCGCATATTTGAATGGTACACAGCCATAACAACAAATAGATCATATATTTATTCATTTATTTATTATTTATTCACGAACGAGTGAATACTTTGGAGGAGGCCGACGTCCTATGCGCCTCTTCACCCGGGTGGCTGCATACCTGGGACCAAAACAATGTACTGGTTTCAGACAGCAATAACATACTCACGAAGAAATGCTATCACACACAGGTGTGATGATACATACAAACCCTAAGATGCCCTTTCGATTTTATGTAGCCGGCAAGCCACAACGCTGACTTAAAATGTGTCGGTAAATGAACAATGGTATTATAATCCAATATTATGAATCACCGGATATTTGTATTAACCCTCTATCTCTCTCTCTCTCCTCTCCTCTCCCCCCCTACCCCCCATCCCCTCCCCCTCATTCATTCAAAATATAGTTATGCTCTAACCAATCATAATCAGCATCAAAATTGGCATTGGATGTATTATATATTACCTGCGTTGACCCCAGGGCACCTGTACCCAAAGTATGGTTCAAGGCGGCCATGTCTTGTCATTGAGGAAACCAAAGTCACGCTTGCCGATAATCGGTGGTCTATTCGGCAATCACGTTCCATGCGTATCCGCTGAATGCCGAGCATCTTAGGATCGACCCTGTATGTGATCAGTGATATATTGTACCATTTGAGGCTTTGGAACGACACACTGCGTAGGTCTTACGCAACCGGCAAGGAGTCTAAGTGAGTAATGACATTCCCATCCATCCTTTACGTTCAATTTTTACGACCTTTATATTGTATAAGCATTGCATATGACATTCACAACACATGAAACAGTAAATGACAAAAACGCACTTGAAAAGTTTAGTTAAAAATACATGAACTTTGCAGAGGAGTCAAAACTATCTGTATAGACACAACACTCTTATCGTTACTTACATACAAACTCGGGGTTTATTTTTATTTATTCATCTAAGCGATGTGGCAGTGGCTATGCATTCATAGCGGTAATAGAAGTAGAATCTTGATGCCATCATAACGAAAGGGTAGATAAGAAAAACATTTTGACCATCCATCCTTCTTTGACTATGTCGCGCCACTCTACCCCTAACCGTTCGCCTACGCCACCCCTGCCTGGTGATAACTCAACTGCTTCATGGCTACGCTACGAGGAGCGCCGAGAAATATACGAGCGCCATCTAGACGAGCTGCGGATAGCAGCCCTTTTCCAGCAGCGTAAGTAGTTTCCTGACATGTCTGCGTACTCACCAGGCATGCCCTCCCCCCCCCTCCAGAGATGGCAGGCCGGTCTATGGGATCAAGTTCATCGACACTGATATCCGACCCATTGGCACCAGAGAGGAGCACGCAGACAGCCGGTCCGAGCAGCTCAGTCCAATCAGCACCTGCTGCGAGCTCGTCGACGTGTACTGAACAGCCTGTTCTCGGGCCCGGTCAGGTACGGCGAGTCCCGGCAACAAAGTGGATCCCTCAAGCCGATGTGACACTGGAGCAATTTGCCGCGGCCCAAAACCGGCACCGTGGCCCTCCCACCCTCAAGTGGTGTCAGAACAAGGGTCCTGTGAGTGTTCCCCTGGCCTGGTCGCGCGTCCTAACCATTACCAGTGCTCATTATGCTCACGTCGAGGTGAACCATGCGAATTTGAGGCACTGGTGGCAAAATCTCGCAGGGATAATTCCGTGTGTGTTTCCTGTTGAGCCTGGCATGAGCGATGCTCCGTGGCTCAGGCATGGAAGGCATCTTGCATGAGCAAAGAACAGGGGTGGGACATGACCTGGGTGCTGAGCCAGTTGGCTAGTGCATCCAGATCGAGGGCCGAGGAGTCGAGTGGGGCACAGGCTGGGAGTTCATCAAGAGGAAGGAAGGCGAAGGCGTCGACTACACAGCAGGATAAGGGGAAGCGCAGAGCTTCACCTGCATTGATGGAGGAAGCGCCTGTCACGACCCCTCCCCTCCGGGCCCACCCCGGGACACCCCCGGAACACCCTCCGGGA
>QGOA01001708.1:0-27010 GCA_003313075.1 Termitomyces sp. MG16
AATATTATATTGTATTTATTATAATATAATAATATTTACATAATTATAAATACATAGATACCTGCTGCTTACTAAGCAGCTTATTTTGTGTTGATACTACATAGTCAATAGACTGGACTGGTCTGATTCTGTGCAGTGTGAACTGTAAGCTCTCACACAACTGTAACTTTGTTACAGGAGCAGTTTTTTGAGCCAGTGTACATAAACTAGTCTAAATATATGCATGTAATATGGGCATTGTGAGTGGCTCCTAAAAATGCTACTCTAATAGGGAGTATGCAGCATTGTCAAGTGAGAACTCTATCAATGTCGCAAACATTCTGATATATAGACTAGAATGAAGCATGATAAAACAGATTAGTCAAATAATAATTTGGGAATCAGACAGTAAGATGTCAATTGTTAATTAAAAACAAAGATACTTTTTATGAAGAAGGTGAGGGTGAGTGGGTAGTTCAAAATTCTATAAGTATGGAGAAGATAGAAGTAACTATACAAGATGTTCAAAGGGATTGTGACTATGACACTCACCTCAAAATGCAGCTTGCATTCTTTCTGTTTCTTCTTCCTGCAAACTTACATTTCAGTCTTTTGTACAGTCTGAAATTATACCTTAAATTGTATCTGTAGTATTATATATATACTAGTCTAAATACATGGATGTAATATGGGCATGGTGAGCAGCTCCTAAGAACGCTACTTCAATAGGGGGCATGTGGCATCATCAAGTGAGAATCCAAAAACAAAAACGCTAAAACAATGAAGCTGCCTATTGACTGGAGAGAGAAAGCAGAGAATTAGAAGGAAGATAACCCCTTAAAATATGTCATTGAGAAATATGCCTGAATTTTGCATGATAGGTCTTGAGAATTTAAGATAAAGAAAAGCCAAGAGCTCAAATGAGTGCCAATAGTGCAAAAATGCATTTGATGACCATTTATCCAAGATTTTAACCACATTGTAAGGAATACCAGCAAGAAGCAAATGTGTGGTACTACCAATCCACAAACAATGTCCAGAGATAAGAGGGAAATTTCAATCACAAAAAACCATGTTGAAATGATTTAGGAATTTCTGCTCTGTCAAATGGATCCAAGTACCATCTCTTGAGATGTAAGTTGTGAGCAAGTTATCATCTTTCAGATAATCTGATACTCAGTGTAATTTGAGAGTAGCAATTGGATTCAGAAGAGATTGTTTGGAGAGCATCACATCTTCTTCCTTTTTTCCTCCCATCTTGGTCTGGAAGTGATGCTGAGGGGCCCACACTTGTCTGAATGGTAGCTAAAGAGCTAGAGCATCTCAAGGCTGAGAATAGTACTAACAGATAGTGTTGAAAGAATAGAAACAGCAAAATGAGAGAATGATAGAAGAAATAAGGAAATGAATGAAAGGAGAGTGAAGGAATGAGGAGTGAAAGAAGAAAGAAATGAGAAGTCCCCTGACAGGTAGATTTCAGTGCAAGTAACATATCAAGAGTGGCAGGTGGTCAAAGCAGTCTAATAGATGAAGAAGGCCTCAGCTTTTCAATGTCTTTGATTATGTATTTCAGTTAAACTCCTTCCAAATAAGGGGCCCCATTTTAAATATGCCATGCCTTTATGGCTGCACATTTTGCTGCCACCATGTCTCCAGCCACCTTTCCTGCAAATGAAGAAGCAAAATCACACAGAATCAGTTCCAGAATAGGAAGAACTGTTAGAATCAAAACAGGATAGGACTTGTAATAATGAAGAAATTGGCAAACAGATGTGGCATATTGCTTTGATGTCAATAACTTCCAAGCCTTGCTTATTGTTCCTCTTACTATTTTTAAAAGTGTCGCATATGGTCTATGTGTAGGTTTTCTAGCATGTCTGGAAATATGATGACTGTGAGAAGGCAAGGGTCCAGTTTTGCAACCCAGTAGTGAGAAAACAGATGCAGACTGAAAATTGCCACAACTGAAGTTGAAACAAGAAACAGCAGGGGAATCAACAACTGGTGGGACATGGAATCTGAGCTCCAATGCAACCAGTGCATGGAGGGAGTGCTCTGCAAATAATTTGGCAATGAACTCAGATGCTAAGCCAGTCATCCAAAATTGTATTTGAAATGAACCAAGAAACTCTTTTAAATAAGACAAATTTATTGGCTGACAATTCTTGAAAGACCCTATTTGATTAAACATGTAATAGAATAAACATATACTATAAATTGGAAGAAAGTTCAAAGATCCTCATTCAGGAGCAGATAGGGAAGTAAATGTGATGCTATGAGAGACAAGACCAGAGAGGTACAGAAATAGCAGGAGGGAATGAGTACAGTAGACAGCAAGAGGGGAATAGACCTCAAGAAGGAGCATTGGCCAAGTTCTGGTCTGAAGGAATCTATTTGACTGTAACCCATATTGAATGTGACTGGAAGTTAGAAACAATATGGCATAAAATGAAATTTGCAGCAGAATTTCTCAATCATTCTGCAGCAAGTGTGCCAACACATCTAACATTATCTGACTTAAGAATAATGTGACAATTCTTGTAACTCACTAAAACAAATATGTGGACTGCCAAGTCAATGGCTACCATCTCCACCCAACCTATGTCTCTTTTGAAGGTCTTCCATCCCAGTAATAGCTTCCAGGCTAGCCATTTCCCATTTCAAACAAATCTGATTTCCCATGAGGTTGAAGCATTGACATGAACTGTCAATTCAAGTGGCTTAGGAGGGCATATAATGTGTAATGAACAATCAGAAGTAGAGAGTCGTGATGCCCACTAATCAAAATTTTCCATTACTGCTGGAGTAAGTCTATGTTTATTCCAGGGACATGCCTCTGCAAGAAATGTAGACTGGAAATGGTATAAAGCCAGTAGATGTAAACATTCTTCAGGAACAATCAAGGTGACATGATTTAGAGTACTGGTTAGTGATTCAACGTCTTATAAGGAAACGAAGTGGCCCAGCTTCCAAGAAATAAGCTTGGTCAAGTATTTCTTGCATTTAGACTCTGGTAGAGAGACCATTTTTTGGGACAGAGACCACTCAAAACCGATATAAGTGAATTTTTCATCAAAAGGTAAGAATCTTTCTAGCACCCACAGCCATCCTAAGTCAGATGCCACTGACCAAATCAGGTCCTCCAAATATTTGTAAAACCGTGTTGAATCTTTTCTTTGGTGTGGATATCAGAAAAAAATAAAGTTATCCACCCATTTAAAAACTGCCTCAACACTTTTTGCTCTATATATGTGAACCATAGCATCCATGACCCATTCAAAAATACCAGGAGCAGGAGATATTCCAAAGTTAAGCCTATGATCAAAGACAACTTTGCCATCAATAGAGAGTGCCATGAATAACCATTTCTTTGGATGTGTAGGTATAATCCAAAAGGCTGATTCAATATTGAACACTGCGACCTGTGTATGAAGGAGAGCATCTGCAACAAGAAGCCAGCATGCAGAAAAAGAGCCCCATTCACACTGAAAACTCTTTGTATCAATAACAGAGTTGACAGATAGAATTGATGGGTTGTTCCATGGATATGAATAATATACTGTGATGCATAATTTGCCTCTGGAGCTTTCAATAATGTTAAAAGGAGCTGTGCAATAATGTCTGAACAAGCTATGAACAAGAGAAGGAGGGTATCCTAGAGAAACACGGCCCAGTAAACATTCCTTTGCGTATTTCTCAATAATGAACTTATGATATTTGGGCAAATGATAGTGATTAGGAGGAGAAAAAATCTGGGTTAAGGTAAATGCTTCCAAACCTAATGAAAATCCAAATTGTAAATCATGAATAACATGTGAAAATTGATCAGTCACTCCAATTTTGTCAAGCACCTTCACCCAGTTTGGAACATTGAAAGGTGTAGTGACTGGAAAAAATTGATCAAGCAGCACAGTTCTGGGCATTATGCTGGCCATCCCTACAGACGGAGCAGGCATGTCTATGAGTGCAGTTGGAGGCAAAACAGGACTGGGGTCCGTTGAAAGTGTAACATAATGACACCCCATTGGCATCAGACCATCGACCATTGACACAGCAGAGGATCTTGCCCTGCTTGGTGCATCCTGCAAAGTGGTGGTCATCCGCTCCACACACCATACATTTGATGGATTTTTCTCCAGAGTTGCATTGACCATCAAAGGGAGTATGTCAGTTGTAAGGCCTTGACAGTGACCTGCAAAGCAGCATGATGAATGGACTAGTAACAAAGTTGTATTATTAGTTATGGAACCTAGTGTGTCGTTACATACCTAGTAACGAAGTGAATAGAGTTAAGGAAAACTGATTAGGGTCTCGACAATGATAAGTGTAGCGTCACGTGACACAATGAGGATGTAGAGGTAAGTATATATAAGTGTTGTATCATGACACCCGCCCCTCCCTGTTAAGAGGAGAACCCAACCTGGGCGACAGAGAAGAGAAACAAAGAAAAGAAAAGAAAGGAAACAAAAAGAACCGTCTCACCCCCTCTGCGCACCCTGCTTGCGCCTCCCCCTGGTCTGTTTGTTCTCACAAAACTCCTGGATGGCCTCCAGCACATGTGGCATGTCATACTCCTTGAGCCACTCATCCTCGCTCTCATCATATCCCCTCCAGCACACTAGGAACTTGGACACCCCCCTCTCATCCTGCATTCCTGCAATATCCACTTGATCTCGACCTCGTCCCTGGTTTCCATCTGTACTGGTGGCGGTGGGACTTGCCGATGACCCAAAATTGTATCAGCCCACACCGGGACAAGGCAGAAGACATGAAAGACGTCATGGATTGCCCAGCCATCAGGCAACGCCAATCAATAGGCTGAGTCCGACATCTTCTGCACCACCTGGAAGGGGCTGAACCGTTTGAAGTTGAGCTTACTGTTGGGCTGGTTCGAATGCAGGTCCACACATTCCAGGAACACTCAATCCCCAACCATGTAATCCAGGGCCTCATCCATCCACACGTCATAGAAACACTTCATCCTCTCCTCCGCCAACTCCAACAACGCCTTCAGCTTGCCCTGCACTGCGCGTATCCTATCCAGTCTCTTGTCTGAGTTCACAGGGTCAACGGAGAACATCAGGTTATAAGCATACTCTGCATAGAAGGGGGACATTACAATTGCGGTGTGTGGGCGGTTATTGTAAGCAAACTCTGCAAACGGCAGCCAGTCTACCCAATCGTCCTGATAGTAGTTGACCACCATGTGCACGTAGACCTCTAACTCCTGGTTCACCCTCTCCATCTGCCTGTCTGTCTGCGGGTGGTGCACTATTGACAGGGCCGGCTTGATGCCCAGTCGTTCCCACATTTGCTTGGTATAGCGCGCAATGAACTGTGGGCCATGGTCTGACACTATCTCCTTGGGGGTGCTGTGGAGGCACCAGATGCGTTCTATGAAGGTGTTGCACATAGCTGCTGTGTTGTCAGTCAAGTGAGCTGGCAGGAAATGTGCACGCTTTGTCGACTTGTCACAGACTACCTGCACCATGTCAAAACCCCACAAGGCCAGAAGTGGACCCACATAGTCCGTCAAAATGTGTTGCCACAGACCGTCCGGCACCTCCAGAGGCTGCTGTGGTTTTGTGCACTGGCACATCTCACACCCATCCACGGCCAGTAGTAATTTTGTGCGACAAGGGCCAGCGTGTTTGCCTGGCCTGGGTGCCCCGCTGGAATTGAATTGTGGTAGAGTTGGAGTATCATGCGCTTCACCTCATTGTCGTCCGGCACATAAACCAAGCCTTGGAATCTCACCAACCCCCCATCCACCACAAACTCCCACAGCCGTGCATGTACCAGCGCCGGCACTGCCTCGAGCTCCTACAGGGGCATGAGCCTGGGGTCCTTCCCCGACAGCCACCTGATTGCATCCAAGATTACCCCATCTGCCACCACCTGCTGCACCACCACCACCTTCTGCACCATGCCACATCAACCACCACCCCCCTCTTTGTGACCCGCCGCTCCCCCAGCCGGGCCTCAGACAGCATCCATTGTCCCAAGTTGTCAGGGCTCCCTGTCTCAAGGTCCGGGCACTATGATAAGCCATCTGGTCCTGCACTCAGGTGTTCCGGCCTGTGGTGGATGCGGAAAACAAAACAATTTAGGAAAACACTCCACCTAGCCTGCCACCTGCTCAGGTCTTGCACTGACATGGAAGAACCCAAGATTTTGGTGGTCCAAAAACACCTCCACTGGATGCAGGTTACCCTCCAGGTAAGGGTGCCATGCTTTGAAAGCCCGCACCACCGATAACAGCTCCTTATTGTGCACATCGTAGTTGCACTCTGCTGGCTGCATCGCCCTTGAGAAGAATGTGACCAGCTGCTACTCGCCATCTGTGACCTGCTGGGACAAAATTGCACCCACCGCAAAATCTGACATGTCTGTTTCGACGTGGAAGGGGGTGTGCATGTCAGGCATCAACAGGACCAGGGCTGTGGAAAACGCGTGCTTTAAGGCCTCAAATGCCAACTGCTCCTCCTCTCCCCACCTCCACAACACGTCCTTCCTCTTCAGCCGCTCGAGCAGTCGTGTAATCGTTGTGTAGTCCTCCACAAAGTGCCGATAGAAGTTACAGAAACCCAAAAACTGGTTTACATGCTGCAGGCAGCGTGGAGTTGGCCAGTCCGTGACACCACTGACCTTAACCGGATCCATCCCAATATGGCCCGGGGAGATCCTCATGCCCAAATACTCCACCTCCGTTGTCTGGAACCTACACTTCTCCAGCTTCAGGAACAGGTCAGCCTCCTGCAAACAATGAAGGACCTCGCAAACATGAGCATCATGCTGGCTGGGGTCCTCCGAGAAAATGATAATATCGTCGAGGTAAAGGACCACATAAACGTCGACCAGATCATGAAACAGTGCATTCACCATCCACTGGAAGGCTGCTGGTGCGTTTTGCAGGCCAAACTGCATGACAAGGAACTCAAACTATCCATAGCGCGTTTGGAAAGATGTCTTCCACTTGTTGCCTTCCTGAACACAAACATTGTAATATTCCCAGCACATGTCGAGTGTTGTGAAGATCTTTGCAGACTGCAGGCAGTCCAGGAGCTCTGTCATGAGGGGAATCGGGTATGCATCTGGGTGTGTGACGGCGTTCAGGGCATGGAAGTCCACGACAAGACACAGTGAGCCGTCTTTCTTCTTCACAAAGAAGACCGGTGCCCCACACAGCGCACTCGAGGGATGGATGTAGCCCTTTGCAAGGTTGTTATCAATGAACCCTCGCAATGCATGCAACTCTGTCGGTGCCAGTTGGTAGAGCTTTCCAGGCAGTGGGACCTTCACACCGTCGATGAGGTCAATACTCAGATCATGCTCACGATGCGCTGGGAGCCACTCCGACTGTGCCTTGTCAAAAACACCCAGAAGCTTGTGGAACTCCGCTGGAACCATGTCCTCCACCCCCCTCCCCACTACTGGTGCCTCCTGTGCCTTCTCCGCCAACATCTGTGCAAAGCTCTGTCCCGCCGCCCCTCATGCCAACAGCTGTGGCCGTGCTGCCGTCCTCACCAACTCCAGATCCCACTTCTGCTCAAAAAAGGCACCCTCACTGGTCACCTCCACCCCCCCTTCCACCAGCCATATCGCATCGTCAATACACATACGTGCCAACCAGACAGCCTTGGCCCTCCAAGCATGCTGGCAATGCGTCTTACATGTGCATGCTTGCTTCAGGCCAGCATGGCACTCCCTGGGGATCTGAACCAGCAGGTGTGCCCCTGCTAGTGCTGCACATGTTATCTTCCATGCAAATGCCCGAACCGAAAAGCATAGGCCTGCCTGAGTCAACACCACCCTCTGCTGAGACTGCCTGCACACCGAGCCCCCAGGCACAGCACCCTCTACCATGGACAAGTGCACCTTGCACTGATCTGCCTGGAAATCCACTGTTGAACACATCCAATCGATGGTGGGATTATGAAGGCGAAGCCAGTTGACCCCCAAGATGAGGTTGTCATCACCAATATCCATGACGTCAAAGACCAGGGTTTTGACATGCTCTCCCACTACAACACGTAGGTGGACTTCCTCGGTAATCAAACCTGAGCGGATCTCTGAATTGTCGATTGTGTGAAGGCAAAGAGGCCTCTTCTTTTTGGTCGTCAGCAGTGCCTGCTCCTGGACAAACTGGGGGTTAGCAAAACAACAGTTCGTGCCCAAATCCACCATCATGCATGTGTCTACAATTGTCTGCCCCCCTCCAGGCAAGTGCACCTGCAGCATCACTGGGAGTTCCAGCGCTGAGTACAGAGATCACAGAGACCACATGTGGATCACTGCAGCTACACACCGATGCCTACATCTCTTACTGCTCACCTCATTTAGACCATGCAAAGCAACTGCATTGGAAGGTGCAAGTACATGGAACCTATTGGTTGCGCCCATCGTGGCAACACGGGGCAACCCTACACAAAACCCGCCGCTGGTGGCTCCTCCACCTTCCCCTCACCCCCTGCCATCGCCTCGCGCACCACAGCCTTGATCGCTGCTGCCCATTGAGGGCACTCTGCCATCATATGCCCCGGCTGCTTGCACTTGAAACATTTCCTTGTAACCGGTGCGGTCCTTGCAAGGTCGACGTCCATCGCATTGGGGTCAGCTGGAGGTGGTGGCAATGCAGCACGTGCCAATGTCATCATGGCCAGCACATTTGCCGCTGGTGCCAGCGCACAAGAGGCAGCGGAGCCCGGCTGCCAGGCTCCCTTATGTCATGCCACAACCATGTCTGTGAGCCGGCTCTCCCTGTGCAGCAGAATGTCACGCGCCTCCTTGGCCATCTCAAAATCTGTGTTAACCAGAGCCTCCATCGCCGCTGTGCTCAACCCCTTCCAAAAATGTTCCTTCACATAGTCGCTGGCCGTGTCCGTGGGGCTAAGCCTGGTCTTCAGCTTGAAGAAGACGGTGCAGTACTCCGTTATCAACTTTGAGCCCTGGTGGAGGACAGCGATACGGTTCAGCACGTCCTGCACTGGGTCTCGCATCCCAAAGGCAGCCTTGAAATCCGCCAACCACGTGGCCCACTCGAAGCGTCGAGGGTTAAGACCCGCATTGTCTGGACTGGTCATGATGACACATGACCAGGCCTGGGCCGAGCCTGTCAGGTACGACTGCGCCCACAAGATCTTCTGGCAGTCGTCGCGGAAGAGCTCAAATTCCGCCGCCACCTCGACCTGCTACACGAACTGATCTGCAAGCTGCTTGGAGACCCCGTCGTATTCTCTGGGGGGCTGATGGTAGGCCTAGGCCCTGGCCCATGGCCTGTCCGCTCGACGACCGCAACATGGGCCATGAGTGCGTCCAGCCCAACCTGGATTTCCCCCAAACCAGCCTGCATTTCACCCAAACCAGCCTGCAACTGCACCGCGAGGTCCTTCTGCAGCGCCGTGAAGACCATATTCACAATTGCCTCCTCCGGCAATGACGGAGCCTGGGCAGCCTGGGGCGTTTCCGATGGAACCGGCGTCGTCATGCTCGGACGAAATTTTCTTTTGAAACTCTATTCAAGTGTAAGGCCTCGACAGTGACCTGCAAAGCAGCACGACGAATGGACTAGTAACGAAGTTGTATTATTAGTTATGGAACCTAGTGTGTCGTTACATGCCTAGTAACGAAGTGAATAGAGTTAAGGAAAACTGATTAGGGTCTCGACAACGATAAGTGTAGCATCACGTGACACGATGAGGATGTAGAGGTAAGTACGTATAAGTGTTGTATCATGACATCAGTAACCGTGACCTTGGTGTGAAGAGGTACCTGAGGAACAATTCAATGACACTTCCAAGGATGTGTGGGAGAAGTCTGGAAATGAATGAAAAGGCTGTGAAGAGGGTGCAGAACTTGAGGAGGCAATACCATCCCCAGACAGCAGGTCGGAGGGCTGATTAAGGGAATGACAAATGGTGTCCGTCATATAATCCTGTAACTTCTTCTCAAACACAAGCTTGTGCCAGTCGTGCACACGACATGAACCCCCACTCTGAAGATAGGCATGACGAATATAAATGTTGTATAAGTATACTGGAAAGTGGTCACCAAAATCGTGTCTATGTTCGTGTCTATGTTGAATGCAGTTATAATGCTGCTCGAAGGAATCTGTGATGGCCTGAGCCGTGGGGCCACCAATAAGACTCTCTGGGCCCGCCTTGAGACAATGGCGAATAACCCATACCAAGGTCCGAGAAGCTTGCATGAATTCATAGGCAGACAAGTACCGTTCTTTACCCAAATCAAATCATGCGGAAGACACCTGTAATTCACCCAATGCCAAGAGTAAAAAGGCAGAGTCACTGTATCAATTAGAAGAAGTGAGTGCACGATGGCATGCTGCGTTGATAAGGAGATCAAGGGGAACGTATACAGGCCAACCCAAATTGAAAACACGTTGAATATGCAAGGGGATAGGCATGACATTTGGGTCGAGCTCTGCAGCTGAGGCAGGAGGTAATCCCAAAAGAGGGCGAGAGCCGACAGAAGTAGCTGTAGAGATGGCCGAAAAACTCGGTGCAGAAATGGGTGTAACCGCCTGTGCAGAAAGGGATGTATGCCCTGTAGCAGAAGTATCTAGAGGATGAGCATGTGGAACAGGCATGCCGGTTCCCAGGTTCAATGGGGTAGCAGATGTAAAGCTGACCAGGACTGCATCAGAAGGGATACCAGTCGTAACTGCCTGTAGGGCAGAGGGAGGAGGTCCTGTAACGGACAGGCCAGGAGCTTGAGTAAGATGAGAACTGTATGTTCTCAAGAGCTCTGTAAGTGCAGCTCGAGAAAGCGTAATGGTATCCTGAGGGAGTGACGAAGAGGCAGGTACAGGAAAATGAAAATGTGGCACAGAATTCGAAGGGAGTGTAGTCCCAGGAAAGGATGAAAAATGTGGCACAGAATCGAAGGGAGTGTAGTCCCGGGAGTGGATGAAAAAGGCAGCGCAGAAGGTAAAGAAGCTGTTGAAGTCACCTGTAGGGTGGAATCGAGAGTAGCCGCAGGAAAGGTAGAGTCGAGAGTAGAAGGTAGAAAGGATGGAACATCTTGTGCAGAAAAACTTCGGGAAATGCTAGCCTCTATGGGAGTGTGGAGGGAACTCAAGGGCGGTTGAACTTGGACCGAACTCAAAGTAGGTTGACTCCTGAGGAACTCAGGGGAAGGAGAGGCGCAAGGGAAGGTTGCAAATGCTGAGGGATAGCCGGGGAGGGGCGGGAAGGTGTGTGAGGAATAGTTCCTGCAGAAGGTGAGACAGGCAAGGCTCGAACAGGGGAGAACGCCGTCGCCTGAATAGGCTGGAAAGTCCCCGGGGGCAAGGTCGAAGACGGACGTAAAGTCCGCGGAACCGACAAGGTGGCCCGAGGAGCAGAGATATGTGATGCCTTATTTGACCATCGTAAAGAACGACCATCAGATATATCCTGGCCAAGGACGGCCGAGGGAGGAAAGCGAGATCTAGTGCGAGGTCGTCCACCCCCGCCCGTGGCGGGCACGACAACCGAAGAGCCAGGGGAAACCATAGTTCGAAATTCTACGAGTACGGAGAAGATGGAAGTAGTAACTATACAAGGTGTTCAAAGGGATTGTGACTGCGACACTCATCCCAAAACGCGTCTTGCATTCCTTCCGTTCCTCCTTCCTGCAAACTTACATTTACCAAACCGACTGAGAATTATCTTACAACGCAAGTGGGAATGGAATGAGCGAGCGTTCTATGGAGGGTTTTTTGTGAAAAAGATGTAAATGAATTATACATAGCGGGCTCTGCGGCCAGAGGGCGCCCGTTCATATTATGCAGACAGTAGCACATCAAGAGATCAAATCGCGTGTTCATAATTTGTCCAAGATTCATATTCTCAAAACCGAGATCTTAACAAAGTGTCTCGGAACTTCAGGCTGTGAACGATCTCTGCTTTGTTTGAGATATATGGATGAGGCTCTTGAGTCGGGTAGCGAAGAAACCCTGGCTGGATTTTTTCCGGGGTCAGTTCAGAGTGTGGCATGCTTTTGCGTCCGAGCCTTGGAAAGCGTTTTATCATCTATCTTTCTGCCTCCTGTATTGTCACCACAACCATCTTGATATATAGCACCAACGGATCTACTATATTGTCCTGGTAAAAAAAGGGTGAAGAGGACACATTGAGAACGACAAAATTCATATAAATCATCATGTCACTGGAAAGCCGCGGAACCCTTGTCAGAGAAAAGCCTGAACACAGGTAACAACTCACCAACTACTTGAGAATCACCAAGCTATTCTGGCTAGGAAACCCTTAGGATACGTTCTTACCAGCAACTTCCTTATCTCATCCATCATCACCATAGCCAAGGCGAGTGGTAACGGAATGAGCCAAAACTCCAGCGGGACCCGCCTCGTTAAAAACAACTTCTGCATACTGGGAACCTCCGTCACGATAATTGCAATAACGAACGAAAGGATAATGCCGACGAAGAGCCACGGGTTCCTCTTTGGCTTACGGATGGGATCGGCTTGAAGGATAGAAAGACGTTTGTTACGGACAGAAAGGAGGTTGCCCCACTGCAGAATGACGAGGGTGACGAAGTACACACATTGCGCGGTCTCGAGGATGGCTGGGTCCTTCACGCTGTCAAATGATAGGAAGAGGTCCCGTATAGGAATACCAGCATAGCGCCAATAGTAGAAGAAGAACATTGCATGAGCAATGACGGTCTCCATCATACCGATAAAGAAGTAGGCCTGGGTGTAAATCTTGAGGTTGATGAGATGGTCCTTCTTGTAATTGCGCGGAGGGAGTGTGAGAAGGTCGAATTCTTCTTTCTCACCAGTGAGCGAAAGGGAGGACCCGAAGTTTGTCATACTGATGAAAATGATAAGCGGTAAAGGAAAAGGAAAGGGTACCCCAAAGTAAACATGGAGAATGATAGGCCAGAATACAGACCAGCTACCCGCAGGTAATAAATATGTGATGGCCTTTTGCAGATTCTGGAACACCAGACGTCCAAGACGAATACCGCAGACAAGAGAGTCAAGATTTCGCATGAGAATGAGATCAGCAGCTTCTAAAGCGACATCACTGCCAGTCACGACAGCGACACCAATGTCTGCGGCTTGCAGGGCCGGGGCATCGTTGATCCCGTCACCAGTAACCGCGACGATATTGTCCCGCTTCTTGAATTCGGTGACAATGCACAACTTCTGCTCAGGCGTCATCCTGGCAAAAACAATCTCTTCATAGCGCGTAACGATGTCCCAGTGACCTTCCGTGAACAGAACCAAATCCTTCCCTTCTAACATAAGACTTCTCTCAATCCGATTGTTGGGGTCCCTGCAGCTGGGCAAGGGCCCGCTAGGTATATTTTTCATTTCCTCAACCACCTCCGCAAGGGAATCAGGTTCATCATGCGTGGTGATAATGCCTATCTGTCTTGCAATGGCGGCAGCTGTCAATCCAAAGTCACCGGTAACCATGAAGAATCTGACACCAGCGTTCCTGAGGTTCTTTACGGTAACGGCAGACTCAGGACAAGGGAGGTCCATGAGCCCAAGAATGCCCACTACCGTCAATTCCTCAAGACCTTTCTTGGAGATTTCGGTGCTGAAGTCGTTTGTGCCAACATTATGGTAGGGTGTGTACCTTCGCACACAGAGAATGATGACACGCTGTCCGTCGCGAGACCACTTTTCCTGAATAGTTATAAGTTTAGCTTTAGCGACTGAATCAAGGGGCCGTATGTCGTTAGTAAGAGCAGAGTAATATGATGTACAACTAGGGATGAGGACATCTGGAGCGCCCTTGACGAAAATGAAATTTTCTGGTTTCTTTTCGGAGTTCTGGGAAGACGAGGAATTGTGCATGGTAAGCATCCATTTGTTGCGTGAGTTGAAAGGGATTTTATGGATCTCAGGTTCAGAAGCGCGAACAGCAGGTGCGGCTCCAAAAGACTCGACGAAGCGGAGGATAGCACCGTCCATTGCGTCACCATTGATGTCTCGTTTCTCCAGGGGAAGACCATCAGTAGCAGCATCGAAGGTCGCACCGTTGCAAAGGACCGCAGCTCTGTAAAGCTGCTGAATTGCAGATCTTCCTCCAGACAAATCGGTCGTAAAGTTCTCCCGCAACTCCTGAGTCGTATACGTCTTGTCGACGAACCCAGCAGATAGGACAGACATCTGGTTGCGCGTGAGGGTTCCAGTTTTGTCGGAGCATATTACGGTAACGCGGCCTAGAGTCTCGACATTCGAGAGCGACTTGGGAAGCACTGATACAGTTTTCATACGGCTGGCAGTGAAATTCAACGCTTGAGTGACAACGTTAGGCAATCCTTGAAGGATGGAAGTGACGATACAGGTCACCATCTCATTGTGTATCTCTGTACCACTCAAAAAGTACTTGTGATGTGGACGAAGCCATGCAAGCCAAGTAATGAGGATACTCAGCACGAAGAAAGCAGTGAGGAATATGGTGATCCACATGAAACGCCTTATTTCCTGTTGAATGAGTGTCGGCTTCACTGCGGCTCTATACGCGAGCTTGGAGGTGCGTCCCACGTAAGTACTACCACCCGTCAATACTACGACGCCTTTCGCGCGCCCAGTCCGAAAATGTGTCCCCATGAGAGCGATATTAGGTGCTTCGAGGAAGGCCTCGCCTAGAGAGTCGACATTGCCTTCAACTTCTTCTGGCTCACCTGTGAGCACAGCGCGATCAAGGCGTACGTCGTCGGATGTCTCAATCAGCCGTATATCAGCTGGTATCTTATTGCCAGCAGACAGGAAGACGACATCGCCAACAGCCAAATCTGCGGTAGGCACTCTGCGTGTCTTTCCTTCTCGAATGACGACACATTCTGATGGGACGAGGTCGATAATGGATTTCATGATTCGTTTGGTGGACCAGTCTTGGAACGCTAAAGACGAAGCCAGGGACAGGATGACAAAAATAATGACAATGGCGATAGAGAGATCGGTAGACGAAGTGTTATAGAGACGCCCACGAATGAAGAATCCGATGGCAACAACCCATAGGATGGGGCAGAACCCGCCAAAGAGGTAGCTGAAGAGCTTCCAAAGGTACACGGGCTTCTTCTTCTCAGCGATCGTGTTCTTCCCATCTCGCTGGATATTTCGAGCCGCTACAATGTTGTCGAGACCACGATCCGCATCGGTGGCGAACATGGCGCAGAGCTTCTCGACAGAGACATTGTGATAAGTGAGCTGTTTGAAGAAGTCGGCCACGTCGTCTTGAGGCCTCCTTGGGTGCTGATTCTCCGATTCTCCGATGGAAAGGGTGTGGAAGCCGATGGGAATGGAGAAATCTGTATCAACAGGTGCAAGTCCTGGAGCTACCGGGCTAAAAGCTTCAAGGATGTCTTCTTTGGTACGAACCCTTTCATAACTCATGGGAACGCTAGACAATGAATGTAGTAAGTTGGATACGAGTAACGCGCATAAATCTTTTCAAATATCTGAGCCACTGATGCCTCACAGGAAATTGATAGATGGGCATCGCCAGGAAAGCCCAACGGTTTCATTACGCCGCAGCACAGCAATCCACATGACTCAAGCAGATGGAGAGTTCCGGTCTCGATGTACTCTGACATGTTTGCTTGGATGCTTTTGATGTATCATGTGACCATGTCTACGGCTCGATAGTACTCATCAGCAAAACGGTTACTAGGCTACATATGCCTGGGACCTGTTGTGTTAAGGAAGATATGATTACTGTAGCTTCGTTGGACTTGTTAGCCGAAAATTAATATGATTGACCATTTGAAGGCTTTGCCAGAGTGACATTCTCCAAGTCATTCAAAATAAGTCTGACTTGCTTGTATGGGCCGTTGCTAGCACGGCATGTCCGAGATCTATTTGTTGACATTGTTTCATACAGGCCCCAGGAAGCTCCCAAGAAACCTTGTCTGCAAAATAGCAGATTTGAGGCAAAATTTTGACCAAATGTAAGTCTCAACTTTGCAGATTTGAGGTCTCTGATCATGCAAACTTTGTCCATAATATTGCAGATTTGAGGCCCCACTGGATGAAATTTTTGAGATTTTGACAACAAAATTCTGAGCATTGAGGCAATCTGATTTACATATTGACTTGTTACATGTGTAATAGCACAAAAAATCACATCATTGCTCCAATAATCCTCATCTTAGTAATTTTCAGTATGCCTGATGAGGCAAAAACATGGAAAGCTCTCTTGTGTAGAGCACGAGGAAGGCAGCACATTTGCAACATTGAAATCAAGTCTTGCGGAGTATCTCCGTCCCCCTCTCTGATGCACTGCCACATCTGAGCCAGAGGAATGTGACTGCTGTCCATCCACTGCTATATGGATCATACATTATTATGCAGACAGAATGGCATACCTATATCAAACAAGTTCTTGACATATATAAGAAGGGTGAGAGTTCAAGGTATGGCTCTGTTGATAGCTTGACTACACTGGAGAGCCTATCCTGGTTGTCACTTTGTGTCTATCTTCCTCTCAGGGTGGTGAGACATAATAATCATCCTCTCGCTAATATTTACATGTTTTTTTAGGATGCTGGATCCACCAATTCTGATGAAGAAAGTGATGAGAATACAGATACTACCAGGCCCAAGTTCACATGTAGTATCAACGGAAAGAAGTTCCATCTCCATACACATGCCCACATTGACAACATCATCTTTAACCTTGCATGCCCTTGTTGGTGATGATGTAAAATTGAAACCCATTCTTATCAAGGCACCTTTTTTGATCTAGGTGGTAAGCTATCTAGTAATTAGAGATATGCTAGCTATAGCTCAGTTGTGTGATATTGGTGCTAATGTTGCACAAACAGAAAAAAAAAGGAAAAAAAGAGGATTTCCTTTTTAAGACATATGTTTTGCATGAATTGTCTATTATTGTGGATTTGAGGCTGAGATGTGGGAAATTTCTGGACAACATTTCTCGGGAGCTTCCCAGGGCCTTTTCATACTGATATAGGCTGCTGCTTATATAAGCATCTGCACACAGGCTATTGCTTACTAAGTGTCTGGACATACTATTGCTTACACAAGCATCTGACAGTCCAGTGATGATACGACACTGTACCAGCAGTCAGGGACACACCATGCACCAGAAGTCAAAATAAACATTTAATTATGGGCTGAAAACTGTAAGCCTCCTGGTAGCAGTCTCAACAAATTATATCTCCAAAAACACCCCAATAAATACACAGAAAAGTACAGAACAACAGGCAGGGACTGGCTCAAACTATCAGCTCAACAATAGTCCAACCACTGTAATGGGGAGGGGAAGCATGGGAGCTGGCAGAAGTGACGAAATGGGATCAAATTGTGGTGATCTGGATCAGAGATCAGATCTGACAATGACACAACCAAAAGGGGAAAGAAGGATCTATGAATGGGATTGTGCTAAATGGAGCTCAAGCAAATGGGGAAGTGGCAATCAGAGACATCCAGAAGAATGATGGAACAAGAAGTTGAATGGTGGAATTGGTGCACCGAAACAGGCCTCTCAAAAGGGAAATTGGACTATCAAATATGTTCCAGAGGTTGAGGAGTTTACAACAAAGGGTCATGTGTAGATAGTGGTCTGTGCATCAGAAAAACAGTATAAATAGCCCAAGTTTAGTAGAGAATAGACAGGCATTTGATAGGCAAAGGCTCAGTGGTTCCCAGGGAGTGAATCACCTAGGCTAGAGTTTATTGAACCTCTTCTTGGAAGTCTATTGGAAAACAAAGGCTCGGTAGTTCCCAGGGAGTGAACTGCTTAGGCTGGAGTTGACTGAGAACCTTCTACTGCCCACCAGAGTATTTGATATTCTGAGAAGCACTCAATACACCAAGTTATCATCAGCAACAGTGTGGATTAGAGGAAACTTTCTGAGTTACCAATAAGCCCCAGAACTACAGTAATACTTGCCACCAAGTACTACAGTGAATCACATGATGGCAAAAATCAAAGACAATATTCACACACTGACACAGGCTACTACTTACTAAGTGTCCAGACCTACTATTGCTTACACAAGCATCTGGCAATCCAGTGAATCACATGATGGCAAAAATTGAAGACATTTTTTGCACACTGACACAGGCTACTGCTTACTAAGTGTCTGGATCTACTATTGCTTACACAAGCATCTGGCAGTCCAATGAATCACATGACAGCAAAAATTGAAGACATTTTTCGCACAAGCATCCAACAGTCCAGTAAATCACATGACAGCAAAAATTGAAGACATTTTTCCCACACTGATACAGGCTACTGCTTACTAAGTGTCCAGACCTACTATTGCTTACACAAGCATCTGGCAGTCCAATGAATCACATGATGGCAAAAATTGAAGACATTTTTTGCACAAGCATCTGGCAGTCCAGTAACTCACATGACAGCAAAAATTGAAGACATTTTTCCCACACTGACACAGGCTACTGCTTACTAAGTGTCCGGATCTACTATTGCTTACACAAGCATCTGGCAGTTCAATGAATCACATGATGGCAAAAATCAAAGACATTTTTTGCACAAGCATCTGGCAGTCCAGTAAATCACATGACAGCAAAAATCGAAGACATTTTTCCCACACTGACACAGGCTACTGCTTACTAAGTGTCCAGATCTACTATTGCTTACACAAGCATCTGGCAGTTCAATGAATCACATGATGGCAAAAATCAAAGACATTTTTTCCACAAGCATCTGGCAGTCCAGTAAATCACATGACAGCAAAAATCAAAGACATTTTTCCCACATTGACACAGGCTACTGCTTACTAAGTGTCCAGATCTACTATTGCTTATACAAGCATCTGGCAGTTCAATGAATCACATGATGACAAAAATCAAAGACATTTTTCGCACAAGCATCTGGCAGTCTAGTAAATTACATGACAGCAAAAATCGAAGACATTTTTCCCACACACCTACCTCAGCCTCAGGACAAAAATCAACAACAACAATTAAAATCACATGACAGCAAAAATTGAAGACATTTTTTCCACACATAGTCCGCTGCACAGAAAAACCTCGATCTATTCTAGATCTCGGAATTTGTCTTGGGAAATGTCATGTCATCCAGATAAAGGGATCCAAGGTTGATCCCTGAATAGTACTAGTTCAACCTTAGAAGAAAATGTCACTTATGGCTGATACGTCTGTCTCAAATCAGAGACAGGGACTGAGAAAAGGACGAAAACATATAAAAATATTCTTTATTTTAAGTCCTAAGTCTACACAAGGAGCTGGAAATTGTAAGCACTTGTGAATAAGGTTGAAAACAGTAGACCAGGATGCATCTCAGGATGACCACCAGCACATCACCAGACCACTCAGCAGTACTCAAAATGACGAAGCCACAACCAAATGGCAACAGCCAAAGCAGTATCTGATGGCAACACGAACATTTGGTTCTCAGATTACACAAGCTCTTGGCCCTTCTATTACAAGCAATATGCTCCTTCCTCCTTCCACAGGGTCCAATGTCCCAGTGCCTGCTACATCTGTTTCTGTTGGCTTTACGCATGTGGGCATTTCTGCTCTGGCCTTTGTGCCAATCACTATGGCCACATCAGGCATGTCACGACCCCTCCCCTCCGGGCCCACCCCGGGACACCCCCGGAACACCCTCCGGGACCCTCCCTCCGACCCTACAGGACACGCCCCGCCATCACGCGCATCAAGGACCACCATCAGCTGCCACCAGCCCTGATCAACGATTGGATCACGCGACTCGTTCCGGCCATCGCGCATCACACATCACGGCTCCACCCACGCCAATTGATCGCGTGCCCCACACGCGCGATCCCGGTATGCAGCCCCTGCCGCTACTCAATAACCCCCAGAACCCATCCCAGACATCCCGGAACCCCGAGACCCGGCCCCGTAGTACTTATAGCATAGTTCCCTGTTGTATTCGCCAGTCTTGATATTACATACACTGTTACATTGGTTATTGCGTGCCCTCTTGTTTGACTGGTATGCCTCGTTTGGTACGCTTCGACTGGCACGCCTTAGTATTCGCATGCTATAAGTTTGGTACGCACTTCGCGACTCTTAAGTTACTAACTTGGTCTCGTCTTAGAACCTCCGGTTCACGACTCGACCCCCTCTAACTCCCAGCCACTCTCATCCAAAACCCCCGGACTCTAGTCCCCTCTCCCGGGATTACCCCTGTCCTCGCCTTGAACCCCAGAGTCCTAGCCCCGGAGTTCCAGACACCCGAGTATCCATAGATCAAGTCCGCATCGTAAGGGCGTCGCTTTCCCGGAAAGCCCCCGATTCAGCGGAACCTGACAAGGCAGTTCATGCTCACTTTTGGGACTTTCTCTGTGTTTGGCTGCAGAGCTTGTCCATTCTCTTGTAAATACAATGAGTTTTTAATTTGGGTTGGCATGGATATGTTCCTCTGGACCTTCTCACCAATGCAGCATGTCATCGCACATTGACATTATCCAATTGTCACAGTGACTCTTCTTTCTCTCTGTTGGTGTTGGGCAAACTGCAGGTTTCTTCAGCTTGTTTTGATCTAAGCAAGGAACGTTATTTGAGGGCTTACAAATTTATGCAAGCTTTGAGAACCCTGGTTTGAGTTGTATGTCACTGTCTTAAGGCAGGTGCTGAGGGTATCATTGGAGGTCCCACAGCTTATGCTATTGCAGATTCCTTTGAGCAACATTACAATTGTATTCAGCACAGGCACAACTTTGGCAAGCATTTTTCAGTTTACTTGGCATATGACATATATATTTGTCATGCTTACCTGCAGAGTGGAGTTGCTTGTAGTGTTCACAGCTGGCACAAACTCATCTTTGAGAAGAAATTACAGGATTATATAATAGATTGCATTTGTTGCACACTCAATCAGCCCTCTGACCTTCTGTTTGAGGATAGTACATCTTTGTCTTCTTTGGGCCACTCTTTTTGCTCATTTTCAGACTCATCCCACACATTCTCAGAAATGTTGTTGAATCACCAAGCAGGAAATGCCTCATACTGTGGCTACAGTACCTGTCACACTCTCTTTGACAGTTGCACCCATGAAAGAAAGCCAATCTGTTGTATGGTCTGCAGAGGCAAAAACCATTGATTTGCAGCCTGTTCAAAGCAGAAAAAAATTTTGTGCCAAGTCAATGGCCGATGGTCTGATGCTGAGGGAGTGTCATTTTGCTATGCATTTAATGGACCACAGTCTTATTCCAATTTGAACTGTGCTCACAAACATGCTTGTTCCCTCTATGAAGATGGACAGCATAATGCACAAAACTGTGCTGCTTAACCTCTTTTTTCCAGTTACCACACCCCTGAATGTTTTGAACTGGGTCAAGGTGCTGAACAACATTGGAGCTGCTAATCAATTTTTACATGTTATTTAAAGTTTACAATTTAGTTTTTCCCTGAGTTTAGAGACATTTATTTTGAGCAAAACATTTTCTCCTCCTAATTATTATTGTTCTCCCAAGCATCATAAATTCATTGTCAACAAGTACAAAAAAGAATGTGTACTAAATCATGTTTCTACAAGATACCCCTCTTCTCTTATCCATAACTTACTCAGATATTATTGCACAGCACCCCTTAACATTATTGAAAGTTCTAGAGGCAGACTTTGCATCACAATAGATCACTCTTATCCTTATAATAACCTATCAATCTAATCTGTCAACTCTTTCATTGACTTGAAGTGTTTCCAATATAAATGGGAATTATTTTTGGCATGTTGGCTTTTTATTGTGGATGCACCCCTTCATACTCAGATATCAGTTTTTGACGTTGAATCCACATTTTGTATCATATCTACTTGGCCAGAAGAATGATTGTACATAGCACTTTTTATCAATGACAAAGTCATTTTGGATCATAAATTGAATTTCAGCATTTTACCTGCTCCTGGCATTTTTGGTTGGATTGCGGATGCTATGGTTTATATTTACCAAGTAAGAGGTGTTGAGGCAGTTCTTAAATGGCTTGAAAATTTCATTTTCTTTTGATATCTACATTACTACAATGATTTGATGCTTTTCTACAAATATTCTGAAGACTTGATTTGATCTATTGTTCTTCAATGTTTTCTAAGTGGTCTAATTTATGCAGTCCTAGTTCTTGGAGGAGTTTGAGGATTCTTCACTTGTCTAATACAAAAATGGAAAAAAGAAAAGGTGAGGATGTCATGCTTGCAAAACAATTGCTTTTTAATCTATTAGCCACTCTCAAACTGTATAAATCATTGAATTATTTATATAATAACAACTTGCTGATGACTTATGTGTCAAGAAGCAGAAATCATATTTATTTATCTATTTGATTGAACAAAAATTCTTGGATCATCTTAACACTGTTTTTTGTGAGTGAAATTTTCCTGTCATTTTTAGTCACTGTCTACAAATTGGTGGTACCACTCATTTGTTTTTGGCTGGTGTACCTCCAGACATTGTAAAAGTATTAGAATAATAGTCATCAGATGTGTCTTTGAAATATTGGTGCTCTCTTGAATTATTGGCTCTTTTATATCTTGAGTTTCTATGGCCTATTATGCAGAACTCTGGCATTTTCCTCAATGCCACTTTTTAGGGAGCTATCGTCTTGCAATCTCTACCTTCTCTTTTGTCAATATGTGGCTTTCTTATTTTGGTGATTTTGTTTGGGTTCTCAACTCTTTAATGCTGCTTGCCCCTTATTGAAGTGGCTTTCTTTGAAACTGCTTTCAATGCCCATATCATGTGCATGTATTTAGACTAGTATATATATCTTGATATTACAGGTACAGTTACAATATAATTATTCTTTCCAGATGAATGAAAGCCTCAAATGTAAGTTTACAGGAAGAAGACATGAGAGGAATGTGAAACATGTTTTGGGCTGAGTGTTACAGTCACATTCCCTTCAAACATCTTATATTGAAACCTCCATCTATACTATACATATAGCTGTTGATTTTAATTTTCCTCCCACTCTCACCTTACCTCAATTATATCTTATTAACAAGTTATCTTCTTTGTAATGCACATCACACATTATATGCCAATTATAGAGCTTCATTGGTTAATCTGTTTTATCATTTCTTATTCTAATCTAGATATCAGCATATTTGCAACATCTTCAGGTTCTCAACTCTTCAATGCTGCTTGCCCCCTATTTGAGTGGCTTTCTTCAGAACTGCTCTCAATGCTCATATTGCATGCATGTATTTGGACTAGTATATATATTTTGATATTATGGGTATAGTTACAATATAATTATTCTTTCCAGATGAATAAAAGCCCACAACTGAAAAAGATCCCATCAGTGTAAGGGCAACCTCTAGAGGCTGTGGCTCAGTCACACAGCTGGCAGAGGGAGATCCAAGGTGTATTAGAGTATTGATACAATGCTGTACCAGCAGTCAGGGATACAACATGCACCAGAAGTCAAAATAAACATTTAATTATAAGGCTGAAAACTATAAGCATCCTGGTAGCAGTCTCAACAAATTATATCTCCAAAAACACCTCAATAAATACACAGACAGTACAGAACAAAGGGGCAGGAACCAGCTCAAGCTATCAACTTACCAAGAGTCCAACCACTGTTATGGGAAGGAGAACCATGGGAGCTGGCAGAGGTGACAAAATGAGATCAAATTGTAATGATCTAGATCAAGATCTGATCTGACAATGCCTAATTTGATATGACTGAAAGGGGAAAGGGAAAGAAGCATGGAGGGATGTTAAAAGAGATGAATAGAATGGTGGCACATGCATTGAATGAAAGAAGAAAGGGATGAATGGAATGGTGGCACTGAAACACGCATCACCAAAATGGAAAATAGAACAACAAATTAGGTCAGGAATGCTGAGAGGTCAAGAGCAAAAAGTCATGTGATCTGGTGGTCTGTGCACTGGAAAATTAGTATAAATAGTCCAAGTAGAGTAGAGAATAACCAGGAATTTGATAAGCAAAGACTCAGTAGTTCCCAGGGAGTGAATCACTTAGGCTAGAGTTTATTGAACACCTCTTGTTGGAAGTCTATTGATAGACAAAGGCTTGGTAGTTCTCAGGGAGTGAACTACTTAGGGTGGAGTTTATTGAGAACCTTCTTCTGCATTGCAGGATCTTTATTCTGTGAAGCACCCAATACATCAAGTTTTTATCATTAAGCACCAATGTGAATTAGAGAAAACTTTCTAAGACTTCAATAAAGCCTCAAAACTATCAGTACTACTTGCAACCAAGTACTACAGTATGTACTGAGAATATCATGATAACTACTCACCTGGCAGAGAGAGATCTAAAGAAAACAAGTCTAGGGATTCTCTATGCCAGGTTGGACGCTTCTGGGGCCTCTGAAGCATGGGAAACAACTGTACAGTATAACAAAACCTTAAAAACTCAAAAATTGCCATACAAACAATTGCACAAATAAGAGGCAAACTTTGGCAAAACTCTGGCTTATGTAAGCAGTCTGAAAGCAATGCTGAGGGGCCCACACTTGTCTGAATGGTAGCTAAAGAACCAGAGCATTTCGAGGGCTGAGAATAGTACTAACAGATAGTGTTAAAAGAATAGAAACAGTAGAATAAAGGAATGAATGAAAGAAAAGTAAAGTGATTAGGAGTAAAGAAAGGAAGAAATGAGGAGTTCTCTGACAATCAGACAATCATGAGTTGATCATGATTAAAACTCAGTACACACATTGTTTTTTTCTCTACATTCTGTGCACTACTGTTACTCTACTCCAACCATCCAAGTGTCTACCTATAAAACAGTAATAGAAGCTCCAGAAAGAGACAAAAAAAGCAAACAAGAAGGCAAATAAGAGAAGAAAAGAAAAGATTAGCTGGCAAAATTCATGGAGAAAGAATTAGCCACATTACCAGACATTGGTAAAGTGACTCTTATGCCAAACCACCAGACAGATAGCAACCACAACAGATTGAGAGCAAGTGTGTAAATATCATATTTGAATATTTATTTGATTGAAACTTTAACACAAACTAATCTTTGCTTAATAGCAGAATTTTAGGTTATTTATCTGTGTTTTATAGTTCAAATGAATTAACTGAGTAAGGACAATGGCATGCTCATTTTCAATCTGGTTATTAGGTGCTTATTTATCTGAATATTTTATTGATTTAAACTATAAACTTCAAATTAAGTGACCTCTTGAAATTTCTTTTAAATCTAATCAATTTTATTCTGAAATTTAATCTTGGAAAACTCTAATTGATTATAAAATTAAAAAATGTGATAAAGCTCTTCAGCACTATAATTGCTAAGCTATTTGTCACAAGTATGATAATAATAATCAATGTCACTTTAAATTTCCTTGTGAATTTGTTTCTCAATTTAAATTTGATCTTAATACAAATTGTATATATCTTCTTTAAAAAGATGCTACTATTAATTATTTTAATTCAATTATTTCAATATATTGCTACTATAATCATAATTTAAAATGCATTTTTTGCAGAAAAAACTGCTAAAGCTGCAATATATTATATTACTAATTATATTACTAAATCAGATTTAAAAATATATCAAATATTATTTTTTTTAAAAATATTTTACAATCTTTTGATTTTTTAAAAGAAAATTCTTTAATTAATGCTAAAATATTATCTCATAAATGTTCATCTCAATTACACTTCGGGGCATGGCAGAGATTTCTGGAGAAACATCTGTTAGAAACAGGTCCTATGACTTCCAACAAGTGTTTCTCTGGAAAAACTAAAAGTATAAATTGAGAAATAGTAAAAAAAACACTTATTGTGTTTTTTGTGTGTTTCTTGAGCTATTTTTAAAAATTTTCTTTCTCTATTTCTCAAGAAATACGTGGGGAACACAAATTGTATTTCTAGACTATTTCTTGAAAAATATGGCACATGTATCTTTTGGTTTTTCTAAAGTTATCTTTGTAATTTTTTTATCAAATGTTTTTCAATAAACTTTCTTTGTGTTGTTTTAGAAAAATAAATTGTAAAAACATGATGTATTTCTAAAAAAAGACCGATTAGAAATTCTTTAAATGTTTCTTAAGAAAGATCAATTAGAAACACTGTCACATCGATGAGCATGGTGCTGATCACACAACGAGCACACGCTGATCTTCTTCCTCATCGGTCTGGTACACTCACATGCAGCTAATGTAGCGATAGGCAACAATATATTGGTTTATGCAGTACAAGAAATGCAATAGTAATGACAAAAAAAGACACTCACATAAAAAAAATAAATGGCAGGTGAAATCAAGAAAAGCTTTCATTGAAAATGAAGGAACAGCCAATGCAAAAATGATGACAAGGGGAATGATCACATAGGGATGGGAAGCAATTACAACAGAAAGAATGACAATGCAGCTAGTGTAAACAGTGAAGGTTGTAAAGATGGCTGTAACAAGAAAAATAAAGACAAAGCTTGGGGACAAGAAGTTCAGCATGGTCGATGGGCATAAGATTTTGAGGATATCTGGCATCACAATGTAGGTAATGGCCAATGCCATGGTAATAGATGATGATGCACTGCATAACTCAATCATACACGTAGCAAACCCGTTAACAACATATTTTCCTTGAGGTAATGCCATGGCAGCCATCATTAAGCTGCAAAACGTCATTAAAAGTTCGGTAATAGACTCCTTCAGGCGAGTACTAACGTGCTCGAGGCAATCGACTTTTCAAGGGAGATTGTAAGAACAGCACAAAGAACAGCACAATAACAGCAACAAACCACAAGCAAGTATTCGATGCAGTGGGCCCGGGACCTATTCATAATCCTAACCCGCTCATCCTCCATTTCTGGTCTTTCCAAGTGAGATGTAAAGCTCCAGATGTGGAGCAAGGCCAAAATGGGAGAGGTAGTAGGCATGTAAGATGGTTGCATAGTGTGAAGGCAGGAAATTAAAGACGTGTGTGTATTAATCCTTAGTTCTTGCAGGGCAGATCGACTCTGACCAGCCCTTACCCTCCCTCATCTGATCCTCAGCTGCCCCAGAGCTTCTCAGAAAGGACCAAATGCCCTCTCTCACCCTCCATGATGACGAATGGAGTGTCGAAAACATTTTGCGTGGCTGCGATTGGCTATTGC
>QGOA01001710.1:601-27936 GCA_003313075.1 Termitomyces sp. MG16
CTTACCGGAAGGAAGTAATGGCAAATGGCAACGAGAACAAACACAGTCACATGACGGCAAAAATCGAAGACATTTTTCCCACACATAGTCCGCTGCACAGAAAAACCTCGATCTATTCTAGATCTCGGAACTTGGTGCACACAATTTATCTATTTTAGGCCTTATCCAATGGCCATGCATGGCAAGCAATAGATCTGATCAGTGATAGTGCCGGTGGCAGCTGGAATGACACCTGACATCATGCTGCTGGCAAGCATTGACAGGTAGCATCAATCAATCAGCATGTGGCATAGCTAGCCAATGACAGCACTTATAAATTAGGAATAATGTTATTTATTCATGATGGCTGGCCTAACGTTTACCCTGACACCTGATGCCTCTTGGTGCCCCTCCTTCAGCCAGACAAACAGCCTGCCTGCTTTATTTCTCAACATTTAGTTTAATGCATGATGTTTAATTACATTACTTACAGATCACCATCCTTTGGCAATCCTTAGCTACTTGGCAACAGGGAACTTGTTTCTTACTATAAATACTTACCGTTGTCACTAGTTACCACAGTACAGAGTACCCTGCTTTACACCCCTCAGTTCACCTTACAATTTAGATTTCTTTTGAGCTGACTAAGTTCATAGTTGCCAATTATCTGAACACTCTTAGCCTGCTTGCCACAGTTACGTTCATGGAACCTACATGCCTTGCATCTACAGCAAGCATCATGCAGCTTAGTTGTTGCTAAGCCTCTAGTTTCCTTACCGTGTCCTCTGCTGCACTTACTCATATTTGCCTCCTTTTATCCTTTAGGCATACATTGTCATTGGCACATCCCTTGCCGCATATCCTTGCCAACTTTTGCTATTGACCTCCACCAAATCTTGCCATTTGACTCACCTTCAGACTTGTTCTCTGAGAACTGCCTGGAACTCCCTCAATCTTAGCACATCCAATGCATTGTTATACAGGTTAGTAGCTGTAAACCATATCTGCTACTGATCTACTTTTGGGCATCATCAGCATGTCCTGAGTGTCTGCTGGATCACCTCATAGGTTGTGGGCATTCTGTCCACCATCAGTGGTAACTGCAGATATAGGGTTACTCATTGAACCCCTGTTTGAAATTTGCATAGTGTGGCTGTGCAAGAAGCTTGAGAAGCTGATAGAGTTCTGTCAACAAACTCTGTGCCTGATGTTGAATGCTAGGCAATAGATCCTAGCTGGCAGATTCAAAAAAATGTAACAAAGTTACAGATTTGATAGAGCTTAGTGGTCACACTGCACAGAATCAGACCAGTCTGGTCTATTGACTATGTAGTTTGACACAAAATTAAGGTGCTTACTAAGCAGCAGAGATGTACATATTTATATGTAGGTAAATAATATTATATTATAATAAATATAATATAATATTTGCTATTCTACTAACTAAAAACTATTGGCCGATGCCACATAGTATACTATGCTACATGGAGACACTAAGGGATTGTCAGCACTAAGGTTGTATTCTAAGGAACATGGGAAGATATCAGGAATGTCATCTATAGTAAGCTCATTCTCAGTGTTCTGTAGTTCCTGTTCTAAGGTGTGGCACAGTAAGGCACCTGGAAGTTGAGAAGTAAATGATGGAGACAGGTGGAAAGGAAGAATGCCCTCTGTCAACTGCTTTAGCAGACAGTGCTTATGCTGGAGATGGATTTCTGGCAGAATTCTGTCTTAAAGTTCCCTTGCAATGGGCTCCAATTTGATGATGCCCAAAGTTTGGTCAGTAACAAATGTAGAAATAATGTTACCAAGCCAAATGCTTGCATTTAAGTGCGCTTAAGATTGTTGAGGGGAGTTCTGGGCAGGTTCCAGAGATCACGTCTGTAAAATAATATAGAGTCAGAAAGAGGATCAGCAAATGTCAAGCACTAAGAGTAGAGGCACCTGTAGAATAAATGGTAAGTAGAGTGCAGCAGGGTAAGCAGCAAGAACACAGGGAGCTTAACAAGATCTAAGCAATGTTACTGCCTGCTATAGACATGAGGCACAAAGGTTCCATTGAATAGTGATAGTCTACAACTGCCAATTACTTTGACATTGCTGACTATAAATGAGATCTAGACCATAAGAGAGACTATTGTAAGTAGGGGCAAGAAACTCTGTTCTGCTGGATATGCACAAGTTGGTAAGTACTTTTTATACTACAAGGAGTTTACCATCGCCAAGTAACTAATAACACCAAAGTGCAATGAACTGGAAAATTTTATAGGGTGGCTCCAACAGTTTCAGATCCCTACTGTCCATTCAACATGCTAAGTGGTGCCAGGCAGCAGATTGTGATGCTAAACTATCAATCCATCAACCTTCTGTCTGTCCAATATTCTAAGCACTGTCAGATGCCAAGGTCAAATGCCAAGCTGTCCATCATTTTTGATAGATCATTAGTCTTCTTGCTAAGCACTGTCATCAGTAATTGATGCCATCTGTCATTTGTCATTCTGTCTGCCATCATTGCTATCATTGATCAGATCTGCTTCTTGCCATGTGCAGCCATCAAATATTGCCAAAATTGGTCAGATAGCATGTGCTAAGGTATTTCAAGCTGGTGCCATGCTGCTGTGGCCTGCTGTTGATGCACTGATCCTGTATGGGGTCCTATCACCAGGTTGATTGTTGATCTATGATTGCAGGAAATGATCACATGATTGTTTACAATGTTGGTAAACCATACCATACAGTTGTTGATTTCTGTGTTTTTGATTTCCTTCTTGTTTTTTTATTTTCTCTCTTCTCCCTTCTTGTCCTTCATATCCAGGTGCTCTGTGCTGTAATGCATTTTTTGGAAAGTCAAGGTGCAGCTTTCTCTTCATCTAATTTGCCTGTCTTTAACTCTGCAAGGCTCTACAGGATTCACAGGGCATACCTGCACATACAGCGAGTTGGTGATTTGGCTGTGATCCCATACTATATCACTTGCCTTGCACCACAGCAGCAGATTCACCAACAAAGCATAGGAATGCTGAAGTCCCCAAATCTGACATCTTGAATTAACAATGTTTTTGAGCAGGCCAAGAAGGAGCACCTATGTGGCAGGCCAAATCTTTTTGAACTGAAGACCCAACCCTTTGCAGGAAAGTAGTATATGTTGTGTTTTGTGGGCATAAGACAGGCTTGTTTGAGATCTGGTATGTAACTTCTTGTCTTGATCTTCTTGCTCCACAATTGTTTAATACAGGCCTGCTGCTGCAAAGCAGATTTACAGCAAGAAAGGCTATCTACAAGGCTATTATACTTGCAAGGCTGCTGTGCAGGCCTGGGAACATGCCCTTGCCAACAATCTGGTACACACACATTGCAAGAGTAGTATCCAGGATGTGCCTCAAAGTGCATCAAGAGGCCCTCACTATCCTAGTTCTGCAACATCACACCGCTGAGATCCTTTACTCAAGCTGGACATATGTTACAAGGGCAATGACTTTGCATGCTGCTACCGAACCCCATCTCTACCCCTGGAATCTCATCAGCCCTCTGTCAGGGGACTCCTCTTTTCTTCCTTCTTTCACTCCCTATTCCTTCACTCTCCTTTCATTCATTTCCTTACTGCTTCTATCATTCTCTCATTTTGCTGTTTTTATTCTCTCGACACTATTTGTTAGTACTATTCTCAGCCTTTGAGGTGCTCTGGTTCTTTAGCTATTATTCAGACAAGTGTGGGCCCTTCAGCACTGCTTCCAGACTGCTTATATAAGCCAGAGTTTGCTTTTCTGACTTCCAAAGTCCAGAGTCTTCCTGCCTTATTTGCACAATTGTTTGTTTAGGCAATTTTCAAGTTTTTAAGGTTTTGTTGTACTGTACAGTTGTTTCCCATGCTTCAGAAGCCCCAGAGGCATCCAATCTGGCATTGAGTTGTAGACTTCAATATCCCTTGAGGCAAGTCTCTTCTGCTGCTACAGAGTTATGCAGGAGTGTAGGAAAGTCAATCCTTTTGAAGCAGTATATGAGAATGAAGTCAACGGTGCCTGAAAATGTCTAGAAAATAAGAGTGAGTTTGTGCATTTGAGAAGATGGGTGTAGATACTTTCTGAATGGATCTGAACTGATCTCTGAACTCCTGATTGTGATCACCTCTGCCTAACACCATATCAGGTAATCTGCAAAAAGGGAGCAATACTGGCAGCTGCTTGCTGTCTCTCTCCAACAACCTGAAGTAATCAAGAGTATTACAGAAGGAGATGGCAAGTAGACAGGCCAAGAAGAAACACAACTTACTGATGTCACAGGGGCAAAATGTCAGTGATTAAGCAAGTAATTTAGAAGTGAAGTGAGTGGTCAAGAGACTTGGAAGCAGTGTAAGCTTGTTGATTATAATCAACAAGCTACATGATCACGTGGAAGCCACAGTCATAATCACTTTGTTTGGTGTACTGCCATGTAAGTGCATTAGTGGCAATGCTTCACCAGCAAAAATCTAGCAAGAGCAAGTTCAAAATATTTGGTAAAGGCCATTCAAACTCTACTAACATCCAAACTCTCAATTGCTTGAATATTTGGGCCTTCTGAGCTCATCAGAATAAAGGGATTCAAGAATGTCAACAAGGTGAGTAATTACATGTAGAAGCCATCTTATTGATTGCTTATCCATGACTACTGAAGCTTAAGACAAAGAGAAAGAACAAGAACTAGAAGATATTGGAGAAGCTTGGAAAGATGGTGTACAACATCATGACAATGATGAGGATTGGGTTGATATTGAAACCATTATCAATGGCCAGGTGCCACTCAACTTGAGCCATGCTGGTGGTGAGTTTCAAGAGCTCCTTGAGGAGAAGCTATGCCCACAAAGGAAATGAAAGGAATATTGGACACATTGAGATGCAATTATTTGCCAAAACCTAGACTTTACCATGCAGTTAGATGCCATAGTCAGTGCATACTTACAGTGGAGTAAGAACTGTGGGGTATCAGGAAAGGGGCTTGCAGTTCCTTTGAGTCTGGATGTGGTAGTTCAGGAAACACATTTTATCACAGTTGTAGACATCTTTGGTATGCCATTGGTTAGCATTATCTGTGACATCTGATAATTTGCCAAACATACAGGAGCTTTGGGATAACCATGATGTTGATGGCAACTACTACATCAGTAGGGAGAAGGTTAATCAATAGGCCAAGGGGACATTGGAGGAGATGCTGCCCACTAGAAAAGAATCAGTATGTTGGTGATTTCTGTATTCTGTACATTCATGAATATTACAGGAAGAAGACACAGTGGATGCTGAGTCAAGGCCCTGTGCTGAATGATGGAAAAACATTTGATGAGCTCACTGCACACATGTGGAGCATATTTGATAAAACAGGTGTCTTCCTTGTGCCATGTCAGCATGGCTTTGTCTTGGTGATTGCTGACATGATTCAGAGTAGCAAGCTGTGAGTTTTCTTGTTGTATTGTTGATAATAAGGCTCACCTACTTGAAGTGCCAAGTATCCCCTAGCTGTTGTGAAGGAACTGCTTGACACATTTGGTATGCACATAGGTGGGGAATATGACATTGGATGTAAATTTGGCACAACTCTGGCTGACAGCCCCCTTGGACCACATGCTCAGGAACTCAAATACAAGGCACTAGTTGGGAGCTTTCATGGCCATACACACAATCAATGGTGCCAACTCACTTTCCTTGCAAATTATGTCAAAGGACTGGGCCTTGAGAATCTGGAGGAATACAAGTGATTCTTCTTCAAATCCAACCACATTGGCATCATCTGTACAATATGCCAGTGTCTTCCACCAAAAGCAACACATACAAGAATACCTGAAGCATATGAATAAACAAGAGACTTATCAAGGCCTTAGTAAGTACATTTGCTTCCTCACGACTCTGAGGTGACAGATTTTTCTAGGTGACTTCCTTGTCAATAACTACAAGCAAGTGTTGAAGCTCATCAACAGCTTATCCACGCTGAAGAAACAGATGAAGGACCAGAATGTTGCCAATTTTGAAATGTTCAACAAGTGGTTGGCTAAAGAGAAGGAATACCTGGAGGGACTGTCAAGAGAACCCCTGCAGGAGACCCTACAGATGGAGTATTTATTACAATAAGTTAGTAAATCTTGCTGAAAGCCAGTGAGTACAATTCACACCTACTTGATCACTGTATTGAATTTTATTGCACCTTCAAGAAAGAAACTGAATAAAGTGCAGGTAGCCATGGCTTGTTATCACCCTCCCAAACACATGGTGCACAAGACTATACACAATCTACAGAGACAGAACATCATCATGCCTTAAAAAACCTTGAGAAGGACCTTCAAGTCATGCAAGGCCTCAAGATGAAACTAGGCATCACAACATGTTGGATCCCTGCACACCCCGAGTGGAATACAATGGCAGAGATGATGGTCAAGCATTGCTACCAGCAATTTCTTGATAAGTTAGAAGGGTTGATTGTAGCAAGAATGTTTGAATTAACCAAGATGAATATGTCACAGACTGATGCGTATTTGTTGCTTAACATTTGACTACTGCCATCTTATTGTAAATCTAGGATACAAACTATGCAAGCATATTGGAAACACCCTCAAAGCTCGCTCACAGGCCATTTGAAATGCACTTGACCAGTACAATGCCACTGCTTGTGCTCTCTCCCCTCTTCTCCCTGAGCTTTCATGGGACCTCATTATGGAATATGCATTTCTGGCAGACTTTGACTTACTATAAGGGCAACCTCTGGAGGCTGTGGCTCAGTCACACAGCTGGCAGAGGGAGATCCAAAGAAAACAAGTCTAGGGATTTCCTATGCAAGGTTGGATCCTTCTGGGGCCTCTGAAGCATGGGAAACAACTGTACAGTACAACAAAACCTTAAAAACTTGAAAATTGCCTATACAAACAACTGCACAAATAAGGGGCAAATTCTGGCAAACTCTGGCTTATGTAAGTGGTCTGGAAGCAGTGCTGAAGGGCCCACACTTGTCTGAATGGTAGCTAAAGAATCAGAGCACCTCAAGAGCTGAAATCAGTACTAACAGATAGTGTTGAAAGAATAGAAACAGTAAAATAAGATAATGTCAGAGGAAATAAGAGAATGAATGGAAGAAGAGTGAAGAGATAAGGAGTGAAAGAAGGAAGAAATGAGGAGTCCCCTGACACTTACTATCAGACACATGTGAGGATGTGCGTGAATGTTTCCAAGTCACACCTGCTGCCTGCATAATGATGGATGAGTACTACAAAATTCAGCATGCTTATGAAGAGATTGACTGGCTCAACATCAAAATACAATGACTTGTTACCTATATATGTGATAAAGAAGTATATCTGAAAAGGATGGAGGAAGTCATTGCCACAAAAGATACCATTCTTGCACATCAGATTTGCCTGCAACATGAGTGCCTCCACTAGTTCAACTACCTTAACATATGGCACCTTTGCAAGCTCTTTGCTCTGCCAGGCTTCATGGGTTTCCTAATCCCAGGCATCAGAACAAATCACCAAGAGAGAGAGGATGAGATGAATGTGGATGAAGACTGTGCAGGGCATGGGGAGGAGCAATGGGGAGATAAAGAGGTGCCAGAGGTGGGATATGATACCAAAGGAAATGTCAAGGGTAGCGACAACAATGCAAGCAGCGACAATGACAACGATGCCTGGCTAGCAGAGGAAGTGCACAGGGTCATAGAAATTTCTTCTGACCTCTAATTTGGACCTTGTCTTTGTTTCTATGCAAATTATGTATTAAATTTGCTGTATAATGTGCTTTATATTGTTATTCTATTTTTCCAAAATTTTCCGATGAATTTTGAAGGAGGGAGCGAGCTCATCATGTCTGACAACGAGCAAGGGGCGGGATCAATTGTCGGCGTTATCTCCAGGCATCCCCGACAAGTACCCGACACGACGTCCGTGATCCGACGTTGCTGACATTGCTGACAGCGTGTCTGATGGCCTCGGCACCACCGGCAATGGTGCCCGACCGGCCCAACGTTTAGAAAGTGAAGTTCAACATTAAAGCCATATTATGTAAAGAAAAACCCGTCCGATTAGACATGGAATATGTATCATGTGCCATGTCTAATTAGACGGGTTAGGTGGTAGCTACAGGTGGAGAAAAGCCTACGACAAGATAAGGCACACCTTCTTTTGGGCCACCCTGGAAAGATTTGGCTTCCCGGAAAAATTATAAACATCATTAAGACGCTGTATGGAAATGCCTGACAAGCTGGGAACAACCTGGGATTTTTCCCTCCAAATGGGTACTACACCATGTTTGGCATATATTTCTAGCCAACTTCTCTCTAGTGTTGGCTGTCCACAATTCAACAATCAAATGGAAGCACCGTGTCATGGTCTTTAAGAAGCAATCCGTTAACGCGATTGGCTACGTCAATGAATATCTCTCCTCTTTCGAATGAATGAATGAATGAACTATATTTTAACCGCCGGCAAGCCACACTGCTGGGCTAAGAGGCGGGGGCAAAGTATCGTATGTACTCTACTCCAATAATTTATCTAGGCGGTCATTGTGCCGCAGGCGGCCTACGTCTTCTGTAGTTTTGGGTATTGGAACTGTCCTCGCAGATTTTCGCCTCTTTCGATGGCTTCATAGTCCAAAAATGAAGTTGTAAATAAGGTTTTCGGTTTCATTTCGACCTTGGGAAGCACGCCTGGGTACTTTGACCGATCATGGAGTAACCGACCAGGAAATTTCTCATAGCATCCGGTAAGGTTCTCCGTTTCGGTGGATGAAAGATTTCCCTGCTTTTTATAAATTGAAGACTTCGTGAGCTGACTTACAACTTGCAAAAGGCTATGACAAGAGATCTCCCAGAATTCATGATCCTCCCTGATACTCTTTCAGAATGGCCTTGGAAGTGCACAATCAATCCACACTACCTCCAGGTCAAAGCAGAATCGTCGGCATGGATCCGAAGTTTTATTACATCTACGCCGGGTTTACAACGAATATTTGACCTGGGCGAACTTGGTGAGTCTTGACTCCTTGCTGCCAGGGATTTTGTCGAGATTGTTTTGGTATTAGAATTGCTCGCTTCTCGTATATATCCTTTGGAGAGTAAAGGTGCGCTCACCATCTGCTTGCTCATCCTCATCAGATCACATAAATGTGGCATGAAGACGTCGTTCGCTCGGGTTGTGATCTCATTAATATGTTTGCGATATACGACGACTACACCGATGTTGCGACACCTCATGAAGCTCAAGAATTGGCCACAATGGTTATGGATGCCATGCGCAATCCTAACAAGGCCAGGCCATCCGGCGAGTACATCATTGGAGAGGTTGCCCGCCAGTCAGTTCTGGACATAATTAATTGCTGCTACATCTAATCGTCGTGTTCTTCCAGATTCTGCAGGTTATCATTGGAGAATGTATCCGAAGGTGCACGCCGTCGGTTCATCAAGTCATTCGACGAATACACTACCTCAGTTGTTCAGCAAGCTCAGGATCGCGCTCAAAACCTGATCAGGAACATTGACGACTATTTTACTCTCCGCCAGGACACATCCGGCGCAAAGCCTACGTTAGATGTCATTGAGTTTGGACTCAACCTTCCGGATCAGGTCTTTGAGGATCCTGTTATACGGAGACTTATTAATGCCTTCGTCAACATGATTATTCTCACTAATGTAAATTTTCTGTTTATGCTTCTGTTTTATCGGGCTATTCATGTTTCATTTTGGACTTGAAATAGGATCTGTACTCTTATAACGTCGAACAAGCCCGGGGCCATGGCGGCCACAACGTTATCACGGTCGTGATGAATCAAGAAGACGTTGATTTGAATGGAGCAATTAAGTGGATTGAGAACTACTACGCGAAGCTTACGCACGATTTCTTGAATGACCTTCGCCATGTCCCATTCTTTGGTAAAGAGGTCCAGGGTGAAGTAGAACACTATTTGGATGGAATGGGTTATTGTATCAGGGGAAATGATTCTTGGAGCTTTGAGAGTCGCAGGTACTTCATCACAAATGGGTTGGAAATTCAACAAACTAGAAAACTCGTTCTGCTCCCTCCGTTCGTGTCTGATTCTTAATATCATATTTTAAGGACACTTTGCTTGTTGTGTTTCCAATGTTGCCAACCCTGTTTCCTCGTCTGCGTGTGCAAAGCAAAAGAAAAGGAAAAAAATTGCACCTATTTCAGCGTGACCTCATAATAATAATGAGAGAACAATCTCGTCATATTAAATCATCGATTAGTCCAAATTCTTTTCCGTTGTTGGACATATCTCTGTTGAAGCACGAGTTACACTACCATCAACGTACGTCATTCTTACTTTATTCTTACTTCCACGTTTCCTTTTTGGGCATATCTCTTGTCGTTGCGCCATATTGGTGCAATGATCGGTATTTACCAATCTTTGCACTGAAAATTTTTCCCTTTACTTATCGTAGGATACCGGGTGGAATCCCTCAGTCAACTACCTTACGTCGAGCGAGTGAGGGTGAGTAGGATTAGTTACCTTATGACATATATTGACTCACAAGCTCCCTGTAGACTAGAATGTATTTCAGTCAACTACCTTACATATATAAGCAGTAGACTATGTCAGTATGGGAAAATGTCAACAGATAGATCTTGGACATGCTGTGCTAGCAATGGCCCATACAAGCAAGTGCATTCTCTGGAGCAATAAGATCTAATTGGTCTCTCATAGTCTTCAACATTTTGCATGAGACCAGAGGTCATTTTCTTTGATAGATTTGGAAGGCTGTAAGTTTTTGGTGCCTTTAAATATATATTTGAGTCATGAAAAATGGCTCAGTATCAAGGCCAAAATAAAAAATAATTCAATAAAATCCCAAAAAAGAAGAAAGAAAGAAAGAGAAAATCTGAACTTACTTGTTGATGCTAGTCAATCTAGCTGTGGTGTAGATGAGTGCTAGATTCAAGCCATCAACTATATATGCAAGCAAGCTCAAAAATCTTTCCTTTGAGTTGCTATTTCCAGATCTTGCCAGTCACTAGCTGCCAGCTGTCAAAATAGCAATCTGAATTGAGTAAAAACAACAAATAGCAACTCTGAACTGACCAAGAACAACTGTTGTACACTTGTGGCTCCTGCTACATACATGTGCAAATGTCTAGCCAGCTATATGCTTTGATTAAAGTTTCAGAGTTTTGAATTTGCTCATTTTGTACTGTATGGAATAGAAATGACCATAAATATGTATTAGGAGAATAAAAATTGAAAATGATTATTCTGTGTCAGTGCATTGATAACCCTTTTTGCTGCATCTGTGAGTTGTATTGCTGAAACAGGAACACATTGACACTTGTGGAGGTCTGCTGAACTTTGACCAACACATTCAGAAACACTGAGAATTTGACAATCTTGGCATTGAAACTGGCATCAAAACCATGCCTGCCTACTATTGCAATCCTTGTGTTTGCACCATGGGCATCCTCATGATTTTTGTTCTGTGTCTTGCAGGGCTGTTTGTGCTGTTTGAGATTTGTTCACTCATTGTTGACTGAGAGTAAGTGTTGCTTTGGCTGCATTGGCACTTATGCAATTTGCTGAGGCAAAGGCTTGTAGTGTTTTGGTGTTCTGGCTTGTTTGAGGAGATTTCTGATATTTGTGGCTGCTGAATATTAATTGATGTACTAGCCTGCATAGAACTTGACAGTAAAAAGAATTAGAAACTTTATGCTGGAAGTTTGAAGAAAGCTTATGGTGCAGTGCTTTTTTTTAAAATGCTGTAAGCACTGAAAACCTTGTGCTGTGTAATAAACATTTGATGACACCTTTGGCCTATCAATGACCAAGAGAGGAGCAGAGATTGCTAAGAGAGAACTGTCTCAAGTATACAAGGTCAAGGACCTGGGAACCTCATCCTTTATCCTAGAAATCGCCATCCACTGAAATACCAACACCAGGGCAATCTCACTATCCCAAAAAGCCTATCTTATCCATATACTTGAGCACTTCAAGATAGCAGAATGTAATCCTTGGTATACCCCACTTCCAGCTGGAATCATACTCACTGCAGACATGTCACCAAAAAAAAACTGAGCACCAGTTTATGGCAGACAAACCCTACTGACAATTGTTGAGAGCCCTCATGTGGGCCCAGGCAGCTATGTGCCCAGACTTCTCATTTGCTATCACATTCTTAGCATGTTTCCAGTCCAACCCAGGGCTATCACACTGGAAAGCTCTCTTGCACATTCTAGCCTATGTGAAAGGCACATTAGACTACAAATGTAAGAATGACCTCTGGAGGCTATGGCTCAGTCACACAGCTGGCAAAAGGAGATCCAAAGTATATTAAAGTATATACTAACAATATCATAATAACTACTCACCTGGCAGAGAGAGATCCAAAGAGAACAAATGTAGGGATTCTCTAGATCAGGTTGGACACTTCTGGGGCCTCTGAAACATGGGAAACAACTGTACAGAACAACAAACCACCCACAATAGCACAAACAAGAGACAAACTCTGGCAAACTCTGGCTTATATAAGCAGCCTGTATGCAGTGCTGAAGGGGCCACACTTGTCTGAATGATAACTAAAGAACCAGAGCACCTCAAAGGCTGAAAGTAGTATTAACAGATAGTGTTGAAAGAATAAAAGCAGTAAAGTAAAAGAATAACAGAGGAAATAAGTACCAGACTGATACTGAGAGCCTATGTGATAGTAGTATAATGCCTTAGTGTCTATTGCAATGAGAGAAACAACTAAGGTGGTAAATGCCATGTCAATACATAAAGACCATAAATCATGTGATCACAAAGTAAACTAAAAACAAACCAGATAAACCCAGTCCAACAATAAGGAAATGAATGAAGAGAGAATGAAGGAATAAAAAGTGAAAGAGGGAAGAGATGAGGGGTTCCTTGACAACAAAATTGTGTATACCAGGAATCTGGCAGGGTCAATTAAGCTAGTTGGCTATGTAGACTCAGACTATAGAGGCAACCTGAACACTTGAAGATCAACATCAGGCTACATTTCATAATGGCAGGAGGTTTGGTATTCGGTAGCTTGAAATGACAGCAAACTGTGGCACTCTCAACTACAGAAGCAGAGTATATGGCAATGACTTGAGGATCCCAACAAATTTAACTATGAAAGCAGAGTATATAACAATTATTTGAAGATCCCAACAAGCCTTATGGACGCACAATTTCCTGACTAAAATTGATCTAGAGCAACCTCTTCCAGCCTCACTATTTGTCAACAACAACTCATCTATTGCACTCACTAATTCTACAAAAGGTCACTCAAGAGCAAAACATGTTGATATTCAGCACCATTATATATGTGAGTGCATTCAAGATGAAGATATACAGATGTTGCATATACCCTCATGGGAATTAAGGACTGGTGATGATGCCAACCTGGGTTGGGTGTGCTGGACATTTATGCAGTACAATGCCATCTCCAGCACCTGACATGCATAGTTGTGAGGAGTCCTGACAGAGTCCCAGTGTGCTTGAGCAAATGTGATAGGATGACGTGCTAGAAAATAGCACCTTGGAAGCTACCTAGCAAACTGTAAGCACTGTAGCCTAAGCAAAGATGCAGAGATGAAGACAAATAGTGCAATGTGACATGCCCATAGGTGGCACTGCAAACAATGAAGACGAGATAAACAAGGTTAGTGCCCAACTTGGTGGCGATGTTGGGCTAAGCTAGTGTGATTTGAACGCAAAGTGTAACTTGGATGCTCAAGGGTTATGATTCATTGTTATGTACATGGAGAGTAGCTATCTTTTATACTATGCACTACTATATTTTTGAAATAGGTCCATTTGTGGCACTACCAATTAGCACCTCTCCTCATGGTTACAGGTAATGGCAACCTGTCAACAGCAACTGGCACACATGAGGGAACAGTGACCAACAGCATTATAGCCCATTGGCCATGGTGACTCTAAACTGACTTAAACTTGTATGAATCTGCTCACTTTTTAGTGTAATTCTGATTGGCCAGGCCTCTGTGGGGTATGGTCAGAAAATCCTTGACAGACACTGTGAGTTCTACTGTTGGTGCTAAACCTTGTATCAATTCTTGATGAATAAAATGCTGGGCTAGAATATATCCTGTTCCGTCGCTGCTGATTCTTTAGACTTCTGATTGAAGTGTCTCATCCAATGGCAGCGCCTAATGCTAACCCCTTTATGGAACTGATTGGGGTTTGGTCAAAGTTGCGTCCCCACCATTGTGCTAGTGCCATGAGTCCTGGATCTCCTAATTCTTTAAAGTCAATGAGTGGTGTTATGCTGAAGGCTTAATAGTGGTGGTTTAAACTGATAAACAATGCCTATAACTGAGCGCTAAGGCCCATGGTGTCCTGTGTCCAAGAAGATTGCTAGGGTCTCCAGTATGGCCAGTGTCTGTAGGCCTGTAGTATGCCCCTTGATGCGCTCAGTCTGAGTAAAAGCCTATTACTGGGACAGTCACACAAGTTAGGGAGAGTGTTGAGAATCAGACTTATGCAATAGACTCCTTCCCATTTTAGAAAACCTCTCTCTTCCTCATACCAATAATGATACTTATTTGCTGTTCTTTATGAGCAAAATTTTTTCTTTAGCTATATGGAATAGGAAACCCACTATCCTCAGTGGACCACATTATACAGAGTCACTAAGGATGAGCTTACCTATGTTTTCTACTATACTTGCTTGTATGGGCCATTGTGTGAGGGTGACCTCTAGAGGCTGTGGCTCAGTCACACAGCTGGCAGAGGGAGATCCAAAGCATATTAGAGTATGTACTGACAAAATCATAATAACTACTCACCTGGCAGAGGGAGATCCAAAGAGAACAAGTTTAGGGATTCCCTATGCCAGGTTGGATGCTTCTGGGGCCTCTGAAGCATGGAAAACAACTGTACAGTACAACAAAACCTTAAAAACTCGAAAATTGCCTACACAAACAATTGCACAAATAAGGGGTAAACTCTGGCAAACTTTGGCTTATATAAGCAGTCTGGAAGCGGTGAAGAAGGGCCCACACTTGTCTGAATGGTAGCTAAAGAACCAGAGCACCTCAAAGGTTGAGAATAGTACTAACAGATAGGGTTGAGAGAATAAAAACAGCAAAATGAGAGAATGATAGAAGAAATAAGGAAATGAATGAAAGGAGAGTAAAGGAATAAGGAGTGAAAGAAGGAAGAAATGAGGAGTCCTCTGACACATTGCTAGCATGGCATGTCGGAGATCTATTTGCTGACATTGTTCCATACTAATATAGTCTACTGCTTATATAAGCATCTGCACACAGGCTGCTTCATCATCATCATTATTATCATCATCACCATCACCATCACCATTACCAGCCTGTTTGTGGCTTTGACCTACTTACTAAATCTAACAAGTTCTTAAATCCGTATTTTCAATAAACCACATATTAACTGGCATAACAAGAATACTTTGGGAAGGGAAACAAGAAGCAGGAGATCTGAGACATGAACTCTCTAGTTGCCACTGAGTCCTTGTTCCCACCACTCCCCACTATAGGTCCTGTACCTGAAGAGGCCATCTATCAGGATTTGCTTGATGCTTAGTTTCAGCTATCTGCAGGAGTTGAACTCATAGTCAGAGGGTTGAGTAGGAGTGCACCAAATTCATCTACAAGACAGCTTGAAGAACTCCTGCAAAAACTCAATGCTGGAAGGGACCCTGCAGATTTTCAGATCTTTTCTCCTATCTGGGATAGTGTGGCATCAGCCTCAATGAGGCTGCTTGATTATGCTATAATTGGGTTTAGGGCAGAGCTGAAGAAGAAGCCTTGACCAGAGATAATGGACCACATGTGGATTAGGCTCATCCAAGCATCAGAGAGAAAGCTGGATGTAGACTGGAATATTGCTCCAAGTCACAATAAAGCAAGAATTGTTTGGTTCTAAGATGAGACAAAGATGGGCATAGCAAGTTTAAAGGATGGGTTGGAGAAGTACCTCAGGGAGAATTGGATGGAGTACCAGGGCTGCACCACAGCAGAAGAAATGGTTTGGTTTCACCTCATCAGAAAGGAAGACATAAAAACACTGAAGAATTGTCCACTGGTGTTGAATGAGAAGGAGTGCACTGTAGGAATCCCAAAGTTCATTCAACTGAACTAAGCACTGGAGATTGGGATAGTAGGCATTAAAATATTCAATGATTCAGAATTCTTTATTGGCAGGTATATTGAGCGCACATACCATCCTCTTGCAAAATACAGACATGCAGTATGTCAGCAAAGGGTGGAGTTGAATGACACTTTATATTGTGTTGTTGTGAAAAATCAGGAAATTGCAGAGAAAATATTCAAGGACCCCTTCCCCATTTTTGATACATGCAATCCCCACCCCAGTCACCCTCAATATCTCTATTGCCTAAACCAAGAGGGCTATCTGACCTCCTGGCAAAGATTCTCCTCTTCAAGGGAGAGCTCTGACCAGTGTCTGGATAAAAAAAGGTGGGAGAGCTTTGAGGATAAAACTAACCAATGTGCTCATGCAATAGATACACTTGCAAAACAAATAACACTCATGGATGAGAGGCAAAGGCAACAAGATTATCAAAATCAGTGTGCATTTGGGGCAATGCTGGAGACTGTGAGATTGACCAATGAGAAATTGCAGGCTCAGAACAAACTCCATATGCTCAAATGAGAACAGCTAGAGGCAAAGCATTTGCTGACAATAGCTCAATCACAACAAGCTCCTATGAAGGAAATCAAGTATCAAAAGCAGGAAGTCCATGACCTTGCTGGCAAAATTGAAGATCTAGAAAAGGAGGTTAAAGAAGCAAGTGACAGGACCCTATCCTTCCAAGCAGTGGCCTTTCCAGCACTCTTACCAGCCAGCACCTTTGTACTGGAACAACAGCAAGACACTTTCAATAAGCTGACCACTCCACAATATAACCCTGAAATGAGCAGTTTTCTGCAAGTCAGGAGGAAAGGAGAAGTACAACTCACAAGGACCAGGACATGATAATGACACAAGATGAGGAGGAGGTAATTGGTTTTCTCCAGTCTCTTGCAAGTAACAAACCTATGCAGGTGCACTTTTCCTTTTGTTCTACCTTATCCTTTTCCCCTTCTATATTCATGCCAATCCTGTGTATAGGGCTCTGCCAACACAGAGGGGCCAAGATGATGAACCTGGAGGAGTTTAAGGGTTGGGATTCCCCTCCACATATTCACAACATGAGACTATATGTTTCTTCACTGACAGGGATACAAAAACATGTGAAATGCCACTCCTTTCTTACCCTCTGGAATGCATCCCTTGCATATGGCAGAAGATTTTTTCAATCTCTTATTGTTTCCAAACACAGTTTTGATAGCTCTTACACCTTTCAAAATCAAGTGCCATTTTATTTTACACTTCTGTTTCTTACTTCATTTTTGATTTTTGTGTTTTTTATTCAACTTCCTATTACAATGGCTTTGCAACTAATGTTTAATGCACTCTTTCTTAATATTAATGGCTGTGGAAATCCTTTAAAGATTAATGCAGCCATAAACATGATTAATTGCAACAAACCACAGATTTTCTCATTCCAGGAAATGAAGTCATCTGTTCCAATTTCAACCCAATTTCACCTGCCCGACTATTCTCTGATAGATAGGCCTGGAGTACCAACTGGACACCAAAATAAGGGGAAATGGGGCCTTTTACTGGAAGTCTAGAAATGTTTGTGTTCCATCTTCAAAATGCTCACCCCTGAGCATCTCAATGGAAGAGTGATTGCCTGTGATTTGCTAATTTCTATAGACACTGGTGAGGCTATTCCACACTGCATAGTCGCAATATATGCACTTTGTGATCCTGGCCAATTTGGATATCTATTCTCTAAGGATTTCTGGACAACAATCTGGGATCTATGCAATGAAGCATCCTTAGGATTTACTGTCATAGAAAACTATAATGTAGTTATGTCAACAGAGGAAATGTCTTCAGCAAATCCCAACTCAGCCTCAATAAAGAACCTTCCACTTTACTCTCACTTTCTGACGGGGTCAAGAGCAATTGATGTCTGGAGTGCACAACCTGACCAAACCTGGGAGACCCACTGGACATTCAAATCATTTGCAGACACCTCCACACACTATGCTATTCTGGATTGGGTTGCCTGCTCCAAAACAGGGGTGCTAACTGCTTATATTGATGTCTTAAAAGACTTCATTCCTGGTACAGACCATTGACCCATCCAAGCGCATTTGGTCCTAGCCAGATCTGAGAATCCATGTGACCCTGTAATCCTCCCTGCCATTCCCTCTGCATTTTACACAGCACATGCTCTTTTCCCTAGAAAGCATGAAAAGTATAATAAAATCACAGGTTTCTACAGCAGCGTTGACTCCCTAATCCAAGACTATTGGCCTGAGGGTTTACTCCAAGAAATTACTGCAGATGACTAGTTTAACCTCATATATTTCTTCTTTTCAACTATTCTGCACTCTGCCGCATCCAAGAACTTTTGGTACCCAAAATCTCCACTTCCCAACTCCTCCAAGAAAATTATAACTCCACCAACTCAACAAATTATGTCTGCGACTCGACACATTAACTGAATAATATCTGCTATTAAACAAAAGGTTCCCTTTCCCAGGGAAGAATGGGTAACACCAATCTGGACAGCATTTTTTGCCTCCTCTTCTCATGACCTCTCAGACAATTCTTTTATCAGATATTTGACAGAGATTCGCAAACATCTCGCCAAGGCTCATTACTAGGAAGAGAAGACATTTCTCATGGAAAGATTGAACTGTTGTCATTCTGCCTTTTTGAACTCCATCCTTCATGGATATTCAACCAAAATTCTTTTCCCCTCATTCTTTTCTCCTCTTCTGCTAGCATTAGCATCAACTTCCAAACATCCCTTCACTAATTTGAAAACTGGAAAAGAAAACCTTGGCCAGGAAACAGTGGCCTATTTTACTAACTTGTATAGTCGGACTAGTCGATGTACATCCAAGAAACCATGGCTACATGGCTACATGGCTCCACAGTTACTAACCTTGCACATGAAGTAGACCATGACCCCTTTGACTGGCCTAAGTTGCTCACATTACAGGAAACCTGCACACTGCTAAGAAAGGGGAATAGGCAACCAGCCCCAGGGCCAGATGGGTGGGAGAAATGATGGCTGCAGAATTTATCCGATCTTGCACTGACTGGAATTTAGACATTGCTCAACTATATTCTCTTCACAGCCCATATTCTGGAGTCATTAAAACCAGTCTATATGACAACAATATACAAAAAGGGACCCTCCAACCCTACTTGAAAACTATAGGGGTATAACATGTAGTAATTTGCTTGTTAATCTACCCTTTGCATGGCTCAACAGATTACTCCTTCCCTACCTTGCTTACAAATCAATAATTCTGACCTCTCAAGTTGCAACACAGCCAGGGATGCAACAACATGACCTCATATTTCTTATTGCCCAGATCCACACCTGGGCTTTGAGGAAAAACAAGCCTCTCTTTGTCCTTCAATGTGACCAACAGAAAGGGTTTGACAGCCTGGAGCTGCAGGGTTTTTATGATGCTATCAATGCTTATCACCTCCCTGAAATCATTATAGCCCTTGATCAGTCAAATGTCCCATATAGGGTAAAGACAGCATATGGGTTTACAGACACATTCATTGTTGATGGGGTAACAAAACAGGGTGGTTCCCTTTCTCCTCTAAAATGCACACTAACAACAAGACTTCTTAATCATTGGATTGATGATTTATCCTCTACTAACTTTGCGCTACTAATTCAAACTCATCAGTGATGTCTTGGCCGGCTTTATGTGACCTTGGATAATACAAGTTTCTCCCTGTCAATGCTTGAGGCAATGGACAACTCTCTTCTATTTGAGGGGTCATGGCCAAATCTATGTTGCAATGCTAGACTCACAGATGCTTTTCAGACAGTGTATGGATGGGAAACCACATGGGAGAAGTCCAAGCTTTATATATTCAATACCGACTTTGACTCCCCAGACCAATACTCTGCCCTCATCCCTTGTGTACTCCAAAATAAATCCTCAAGCCAAACTATGATTTGGAACCCAGTTCAAATTATACGTGACCATATCACATTCCTCAAAGTTCCAATAAACTGACCCAACCTCCAATTTATCTATATTAAAAATATTATCTCATCCTTCATTCTCCCCTATTCTCAAAAACCCTTCCCTGTAACTGTCCTAACTCACATTATTTCCCAGTCCCTTATATCCAAGATTTGGCCTTGCTTGGCTATGCAACCTTTATTCCACCTTCAAGCTGAGAAGCTTGATCATCTAATCACTCAAAAACTCCAAGCATACTGGGGATTCCCCTTCCACTTCCAATCAGCAATTCTCAATCTCCCCTCCTTGCTATATGGCATTGGACTCTCATCTATATCTCTCATTAACTCTACTGTGGCCCTAAATGGCTTATAACAAGACCTTAACCACACCTTTCCTTTGTTTAGCAAGATGGTCAAAATTATTCTCAATGACTGGGCCTGTCCGTATAACTTATGTATTCTCCCCATCATTGTCCCCCCAACTCCTTCCTCCCTAGCACACCTCTCATCTACAATTCCTCATTCCTGGCACTTTGCAATCTCCACCCTCTCAGAATACAAACTTCTTTTACCCCCCACCGATTTCTCTCTATTGCTCTCACAATACACAGCCTTGGAGCATTTAGCAAACTTGATAGATACACATCTCTCCTTTTCATTCCTTCAAAAACCCCCTCATTTTTCCCTTGCTTGTCTGCTTTGTGCCAACATCTGTGCTATTGCAGACATCAGTTACTTTACCTTTTATAACATCTATTCCATTCAATTTACATACAAAAACCTATCTTTTTCCTCTTCCTCTCTTTCCAATGATTGGCAACTCGTCCTCTTCTAGCTAGCCACCATTGCCTAATACCTGCCACAATATTCTTCTTAATACCCTGATATGTTCTTATCACAAGAAAACCAACAAAGGATGGCAGAAAACTATATCTCCACCATTGCTTCCCCCTGTTCCATTTTTTCCTCCTTCAAAACCTTGTTCAATAATGTACCAAACCACATGGCTGCTTCTGACACTTCATTACTTTTGGATACCCCAATCTTTTCACATACTTATGATCTCTCTTCTCTGACCTCTTCTGTCATACTCCATGGATCCTCTTTGGTCACCTCTCTATCACAAACAAATTACTGCACCTTCACATTCTATGCAGAAATTGCTGGATGCCTGATGGCAGCACTACTTGGTGACAAGAACAAATCCCATGTAATTTTCTCCAACTACCTTCCTGTCATTAAATTGTCCAAAAACCCTGAGAATTCCCCCATCGCTTTCCATCACTGGTTAAAGGATGTTCTAGCACAAATAGGCACAAACACCCATCTCACTCATGTTAAGGCTTATACAAACAGTCACTCATTACCCATGACACTTAACAGAGCCACTGACTTTATGGCATCACACACACATTCCTGAGAAAACCCCTCCTGTCTTTCCCACACCATTCTTCGCTCTCGAGCCATACTATATTCACTCACAGACAGATGGCTTTATAGAAGGCAATCTGTACAGATTCATCACAGATATTAATGCTCATCAATTTATAAACAATTACTCAGTGTGGGCTAGGAGTTTAATTGTGCCTGACCTCTACAATCCATGCCCACCACCTTCATTCCCCTACAAAAAATCACCATACACATATTCAGCGATCATCCGACTATATGCACAAAGTGCTCAGCTGGATTCTCATGATGTCACCACCAGCTGTCTTTCAGATGAGACATCTTCTTGGTATAGGTTTGGATGTAATGAGGCTGAGACTACACATGATCTATTTGTCTTCTGCCCTAACTTTGATGCCCTCCATGCCACTTCCTCCCAATTTATGATGGATTCGACAGCAGACCTTATCCCTCCCAGAACATGCCCTTCTACCTGAACAAACATCCTAAATATCACCTGCTCCCTCTTCATTGACTCTGATCTATGGCCAGCTTACACTACCTGACACTACATGGGTTTTACCCCCATTGTTCCTGGTTTTGTCTGGCACATATGTCAATCCATATCCAACATATGGCACACCGAATCGATAAAGCTTGCAGAGAAGATTTGGGCTGCGGTAAGAATAAAAGGATATCAGGACAAATACTCTCAAGTACACAAAAACTGATATCAGATTCCTGATGACGTCCGATGCATTTGTGCATTATAACATGACCATTTTGTTATCATCACCTTAGTATTATGTAACGAAGTTACAGTTGTGTGAGAGCTTAAGGTTCACACTGCACAGAATCAGACCAGTCCGGTCTATTGACTATGTAGTATAAACACAAAATAAGCTGCTTAGTAAGCAGCACATGTAACCTGATTATAGTACAGTAAATAATAATATTATATTATAATAATAATATAATATCGACTACAGTAAGTAAAGCTATGTGGCCAATGCCACATAGTGGACTATGCTACACACCCCATAATTAGACCGAACTATGGTCTCAAAATACTCTGACGGTCAGGCCGTCGGTAAGTCAGGGACAGGGGCAATTGGAGAGTCCCTGGGCTCCCAGAATGGATCGGCAGTCACATCATCCATGTCATAGTCGAGGAGTTCATCCTCAGGTGCAGGCTCATAGGAAGTGCCTGATGGCCCTGCAAGAGGCAGGGAGTCATCATAGTCCCATAGCGGAAACAGTGTAATCGTGGGGTCAACAGTTGGCCCCAGAGTAGGAGGGTGGGGATCAGGAAGATCTCCCATGTTGGATGGGTACTGGTGCATCCAGATCTCCTGGGCATGTATGTCCTGCCTGATGAGGAGGTACATTCCCTTGGTGAACATGTCGTCAAATGCACAACGACTCTCCTGCTGCTGGAGCATAAGTCGTTGGCGGTCGCCAATGGTGGCCTCACACCACCCATCCCACTGAGCGAGGGACTGAGGTGTCCTGTAGTGATCGAGGCATTGTAGCCTCTTGTCGTCGATGGCAGCCGCCTCATTGTATAGCTGGCTTTCACTGAAGAACATGTGGGCCAAGTAGGTGACCCCATAGGTGTACGCATGGTTAGCCCAGCTCACCAGGATTTGATTGTGAACGAGGATGTGTAAAGCGTCTGAAGTGGTAAAGACAGAAGCTGAAGCTTCTGGGATGTCTACTGCCCGAGCCTCAAAGGTTGGGTCCTTGGTAGAGAGGGGCACAAAGGCTTGCCCCATGGCCACCTCATATTTGGCGATAGCCTCTTTATAGAGGCCCGGCCATGCAAAGACATAAGCCAGGTGTTTGTACACCGTGGACTTGGAGGGGTGGCTCGCGCTGATAGCGTGTACAAGCGCAAACCCAAAGAGGCTGCGCCAGTGAATACGCATGGCACGGTCCATGGCCAGACCAGTCCACATATTGGGCGTCCCAGGACGCCCGTAGAGAAGGGCATAGGAGCCCAGGTAGTCCAAAGCAAAAGGCTGCTTTGGGTCAGGGGGAGTCAGGCCGACAAAGGCCAGTCTCCCACTTTCCTTGTGGTGATAGATCCACAAAGGGGCAATTATTCACGGGACTTTCTCCTACTCCTCCAAACTTGCAAAGAGTACCACAATAGTCTTGTACAGAATCTCGTTGAGTAGTTGAGACATTGTTTTGTCTTGGGCTGTGGAGTGACAATTCATAGTCATCCATTTGAATTCATTGAGCAGGAGGTAGCCCAACTGATGCTGACAAATCGGTTGTTCACCAGTGCATGGAGCCTGCGAAGCTCTCAAGGACTTGCAGGGAAACCCACAAGATGCCACTTGGTACACCTTGCTGTTGTGGGGCATCTGCGTGGCATTGCCCTCTTTATCAGCCTCGAAGGCCCTGGCTGCGCAGGCTTCTTGTCTGACAAAGATAGTATTGATCACTGGCAACCAATAGAATTGGGGGGATAACCCCGCGCCAAAGAATGAGTTCTGGTGCTCAATAGTGTGATCACGGTAGATCACAACACTGAGCGCATCAGGGATGCACCCGGTTTTGTCCTCGAGGAGGGTGGCTCCTCATTTGGTGCTATCTTGCGCCTGACGGTCCATCTTGGCCCATTGATTGCTGTTGCACTGTTTGCGCACCATATGTTGTGCTGCCGTCTTGTGCGGCACAGGAGATTCCATGCGAGCCTCTTCAGGCTCCTTATACCATTCGTCATTGGAGGGCAGGGATGGCAGCCTCTCTGGCACAGACACGTCAGAACTTGGGTCCATTGCCCACACACACCGCAGGAGTCAGGCTGGTGGGCCCTCTACCAGTATTGCGGGTAAGAAGGGGATGTTAGCCCCTGGGGCCCCTTTCAGGGCATCCTCAGGGAAGTGCATGTTGATGTATGCATGCCCTTCCAGTTGCTTACCCTGACGATCCTTTCAGGGTTGCAAGGCCTTAGCCTCAGTGGGGCATGTGCTGCTGCCCCAGAAACTCTGCTCCCCAGAGTGCGTGGTGGATACCACGGATAATAGTCGCAAAGATGCGACCTCAGATGTGCCACTAGTGAGGTGCTGAATGAGCTGAGGGGCAGCTAGAGCAGGGGCATCTTCATAGGGAAGGATGTCCCGCCCTAGACCAGCCTCCCAGCCGGAGACGACAACACTCGACTGAGTTGAGTGGGAGGGCACGTCCTCCACTCCTTGCCGACGCGCCCTTTTGCTGGAGTCAGTGTCCTGACTCAGGGGTGTAGTCTGCTGCTTACAAGCAGCTGATAGGGCCACGAGATCAGTTTTGTGCTGAGCGTGCATATGATCCATGTCATCTAGGTGCTAGCTCCCGGCGCTTACCGGGACTCTTGCTAGGGGAGGCGACAATGGGCTTACGTTTCGAAGGGACGGGACAACGGGGAGAGCGGGCAAAGGGGGCCGCCACGGTGGTACCATCTTGGGTGATGGGAAGCGCTAGACTTGCAGCACTAATCACAGTGGGCTGACGAGTAGCGGCCAGGTCGCGTTGCTGCAGCACAAAGGCCCGGGCGTTACGAACTAGGACGGTGCGCTCGTAATTGCGCTGCATGATAGCGTCCCTACCACGTTCGCGAGTATGAATCCCATTGAAGGCACAGCCCCGTTTCAACGCATCGCAGCGGTAGCAGGGAAGAGAAGCGGTAGGAAACCAGCAACCCTCGGGATCGTTTTCAGACCAGCATTTATCGCACTGGGAAAGAATTTAGCGACGTCATCAACCTTTCAGGGACGAACAAGTACTTACCGCACCAATCTTCGCCCTAAAAGCACGGCGCTCCACGGGTGCCACTGTAACCTTCTTCTTAGTGCCGAGTACTTGGACACCAGCCGGGAGGCCGGTATCAATAACGGTAGTGTCGCGACGAAGGCGCAACAGATCACGAAGCTCCACGTCGGTAAACATAGTTTGGTTGGGCGCCTAAGAAGGGCTCGATCAGGCGCTAGAGACAAGCGATCTTGAAAGGAAACACTTACGACATACAAAGGGGCAACACGAGCAGGGAGATTGACCTAATAAGCAGAGTTAGCAGAAGAACCAAAGGCAAGAACACAAGGACGCACGGTACGTTTAGGAGGGCTAGCGAGAGCAGGGGGCGCGCAGTTAATAACAACGGCAAAGTTACGGGGAGGAAGGCGAGAAATAGTATGGGTAGGTCCGGGCCGGGGCTCACTGGCGGTAACGGCAATCCGTTTGATGGCCAAATGAGGAGGCGCAGTACGAGTGGGAGAAACAACGATGGGTGCAGGGCAAGCGGGAGAAGCATCGCCACAAAAAGGACTACCGAGAACGGGAGGAGGCAGAACGGAAACAGGAGCAACAGGAGCGGCCAGAGCGGAAGGAACGGTAGGGGCCGACAAGGCACTAGGAAGACTGGCAATGGTGGGCGACGTAGCAACCGACTACTCAGGGTTAACTTGGAAGATGTGAGGAAGAAGAGGAGGGGACTCACTTCGCCAACCTCGGTACTAGCCAGCAGGGCGTCAATCTCGTTGGAGAGGGAAGGAGCCTAGTATGGGCGCTGAACCTTAGCGCCACAAACCCAAATCAAACTTAGAAACTTACGAAAAGGTTCGCAAAAGGGCGCAACCAATCAGCACCTTCGTATTCACGGTACCGGGCCACACACCACTCGCGAACCTCGGCACCCCGCTCCCAGGAACTGTCGGAGCCGCGGACCACGAGCCAGCGCCGGTAGAGTTGCATAATGCCAGGGACGGTTTGTGGCGCATCGGCGGGGCCGACAGACTTAGCGCGATCAAATAAATAAGAGGCCTTAGCCAGGAAATTGCGAAGAGCAGAGGCATCGAAAGGAGTGGACATGTTGGGAAAGATGGAAAGGAAAACACGAGAAGGAGAAGTGCAGAAAACGACTTTTATAAGGCGCTGGCGGCATCATATGGACCGTAGCGCAGCCAAATTAATGACGGCGTTTGACTGAGGACAGTCAATTTTTCAGTTGGGGGGAGATGATAGGCTTCTACTCGGACTGAGCGCATCAAGGGACATTATAGGCCAACCAACACTTGACGTATTCAGGACTCTAGCGACCAGTTGGGAATATAGAGCAGCTCTAGCTCTGGCAAATTACTACAGGAGGTGGAAATTTATCCTAACCCCTAGCTACCAGGCCTTCAGCGCACTCCTTTCACCTAGCCCAAGGATGAAGAAGGCTCATAACGTATAACGCTAGCACGACGGTGGGAGAGGACTCTAACTAAACCCCGATCACTTCCAGAAGGAGCCAGCAGCAGGCGCTGCCATTTGATGAGGAACTTCAATCAGAAGTTTAAAAGGATCAATGACGGCGGCACTGGATATACTTAAATCCGACATCTGGACCTGCCAGGAACTAATACAATGAGTAGTGCTGACATTAGCGCTCACGGCGTCTGTCGAGGATTTTCCGACCATACTCCGGAACAGCCTGGCCAATCGGAGATATAGTAAAAGTGAGCAGACTCGTACAATTCTAAGTCAATATAGAGTCGCCGCTGGTCGCCGTGGGTCATAACGCCGTTGGTCGCTGTCAGCCATGTGCAAAAGGTCGCCGTTGACAGGTCGCCGTTAGAGGAAACCACGAGGAGAGGCGCTAGGAGGTAGCGCCGCAGATGGGCTCGTATCTTGGCAAACACGGTAGCGCATAGTATAAAAAAATAGCTACTTTACATGTATATAACAACGAATCGTAACCCCTCGAACACACAGTTACACTTAGCGTTCAACTCGCGCTAGCTTCCTTCAACTTCGTCACCAAGTCGGGCGCTAGCTTCGTCTATCTCGTCTTCATCGTTTACGGTGCCATCTACGGGCACAATACGCTGCGCTACTCGTCTTTTCTCTAATATCTTTGCCTAAACCACGACGCTTACCGTCTGCCAGGTAGCCCCCGAGGC
>QGOA01001720.1:5367-16092 GCA_003313075.1 Termitomyces sp. MG16
TTGATGCTTTTTCTTGATATTTTCTTTGATCTGATTCTTCTTCTTCAGCACATCTCAGGAGTGTATCTAAGGCTTAGTCTGCATCATGCTGGTGCTGACAGAGAGGGTCAAGGACAATCTAGGTAATGTGGCAGTGTTCCTCTAAAAATGAACAAATTGATTAATCTTATTATGTATGTATAGGTGTTGTCTTTATTGTACAATGGTCTTGTTTGGACTTGTTATTAAATTCAAGTCGAAGCTGTCTCTCAACAGCAATCCTGCCATTGTGCCCACCTCCAATCCGCACCAACTCTCCAGTCCTGGGGTTTGACAGTGTTCACTCGAATAACCCTCTATGCTATTCCTTGCCCCACTATCTCTGTGACCTCAGTCTAGAATCTCTCATGTCTCTGCATCCCTGCAACGCTGTCTACCTCAACAGCAATGCCTGTTTGTTGCCTCCAAAGCATGTCTGCCAAGCCCACCTCTTTCTGCTGGCCAACAGCCTCTTCTCTTCTCCTGCAGTCCCTGCCCCCATCTCCAGCATATCTCTTGCGCCACAAACACCTTTAAATCTCACTGTGAAATATCTTCCAAACTACCTTGGCTAGGACTGACAACTTTAACATTGGGGGTATGAGGCCTTGATCTTGTGATATTTTACATTTGATTTTGAGCCTTTCCTAATTGGTTGATCATTATGTCCCAACAGATTCTACTCTAATCCCTTAGGTCTCAGTGTGAAATATATTCCAAATTACCTTGGCTAAGGCTAACAACTTTTATATTGGTAGTATGAGCTCTTGATCCTGTGATATCTCACATTTGATTTTGAGCCTTTCCTGATCGGTCGATCATCATGTTCCAAGTTGTCCCCTCTGTCTAGATTCAGATTCTACTCTAATCTCTTAGGTCTCAGTGTGAAATATCTTCCAAAATACCTTGGCTAGGACTGACAACTTTTACTTCGATAGTACAAGCTCTTAATTCTGTGATATTCTGCATTTGATTTTGAGCATTTTTTGACTTGTCGATCATTATGTTCCAGAGTTGTCCTCTCTGCTCAAAGTCAGAATCTGCTTTATTTAATTAATCAATCATTATATTTCCTTCACAGAGGTTTCTGACTTCTTAAATTTAAGCATATATCATCAGTCTTGACATATTCTTCAAAACTACTAACTATCTCTTTCAAAACTTACATTTAGTATGCATATATGCTATATTTTTATACACTATAGCATTCTACTAATCATCAGCTTTCTAATTGTATTTTATATATGTATATTTACTCTGAAGCTGCTCATATAACTATGCAAACATCTGCTACTATTAGATTTTGGATAGCTATCTCTTTAAATTTGTGATTCATCGCTCAGCAAGTTTATATTTAACTTACTGGCAGCCAAAAAGCTATATAATCAAGTCAGATATCTTTATTTAAATATTGGCTTTTATACAGTTTTTTTCTTTAAATCAGTTTACTTAGTCGGCACTCACATTGTGAGTGCCCCATAATATCACAGATTGTAAAAATTATACATAATAAATTATCTCTATTTATTTGTCAGCATTAAAGCACATGACTTGCTGGTGCACCGACACTTTTGTTGATATCTATTTAATTTAGATAGGATTAACCTCACATATTGAAATCTATATTTATTGTTTAAACAAATTAATTAGCGTGGAGAACTTGGTCACTCAAGCACAGCCACAAGCTCTCTGGCACTTACAATCACAACCACAACTATATTAGCAGTCCTCTGGAAGGTTCGACTCCTTTCAAGGACATTTCAATATGCAGTGAGTTTCTTACTCTGCAAATTATCTAACAATTTTCATTCAATCTCATAGTCTTGAACTTGGTGTTCTCTCAATAGTCTGAGCACCGGTCCTTATGCCCGAATTGCTTCCTTGACAATACACCCTGATCAGGATATCTTTCCTTCTGAACACAAGGCTAGGAAGCTGTCTACTGAAAATGTATACTCATTGAAGTTTGACTACAACTTCTTGGCTATTTTTGAAGCCAATGGACTGGTCCTGTAACTATTTTATCATTTTCTTAGGTGACTATTGGCTGATTTCTACCGCAGTATGCATGCAGAGATGCCAGATATACTTATTGGTACACAGTTTTATCTCTTTTATTCTAAGCTAGCTTGAGCCTATGTTCACAGGGACAAAATGGTGAAATCACCTCCTGATAGTGATATGATAGCAACCAGACGTCGAAGACGTGACTATCACCATTCCCTTACACACACATACACCCTCGCTTACACTCTCACTCATAGTACAACAAAATGTCTTCAGCTCGCATGTTTTGGCAAAAAGAAACACGACCTAAGACAGGCACGACACATATGACAAATATCACAGTTCTCGCATTCATTTTGCCTGCACAAGTTCACACACTCCTTTCTCAGACACAGTGACAGCGCTGTGTTGCCACAACACTCATCAACAACCGCTCATCCTGCTCAGACTTGGTGTTTACGTTGCACACCAGGGTCAAGGGTGTCAGCACTGCTGGCAAAACGTGCAAGGGATGTCTGAATCTCGTTGATCTGGCTGGGAGCAAGAGACTTGATGTTAGTTTTGGCCCTGGGTATGTTGGTGTGGGTGCCGGACAGGTGGAGAAGGAGAGTGAGAAGGAGACAGAGTGTTAATAAGAGTTTGATTGCGCTCAGGGAGAAGGGCACACAGCGCATACAGCATGTATGTGGTCTTGCTAGTTGTTGTTCTGCTTTACTGATCCGTGGAGCAGAGCATACATGATCGATGCTACCGTCGGTGCTGCTGGTCAGAGTCTGTGGCTTCAAATCAACACTGGCTCATATGATCTTTTGTTGTCACCATTGTGTGCGATCACCAGCTCACAGTTTCTCCAGTGGATCGCTTCAAAATCGTGTTCGTCGTCATTGTGCAGCAAGCCCAGCGGCAATCTCTATGACCCATCAAGCTCGATGCAGACTGGGAAGGATTTCAGCATCCAGTATCTGCAAGGCAATGTTGCTGGCCCCATCGTCTGGGACCAGTTCAACATTGGCCACTACAGTCTTGATTTTCAGGCTCTCGGTATGTGACTTGGCTCTTCATTGACTACTCTAATGCACACATTCAGCTGCTGCAGACGACATTGACTCTGAGCTTCTGGACTCAAACTTTAGTGGCATCCTCAGCCTCAGCCTGCTTCTTAATCATCGGAGAACACATTCTACCTGTCACTCCCTGATGGTGCCATATGGGCTTCTAATCTCTTTTCAATCACACCAGTGTCGTCGGCCCTGTCTGCCTGCTTCATATCCCTCCTTCTCTAATGCCTGGGCTCAGATACAGTCCCTGCACAGCTCAGAATTGGTCAACATCCTAGCTTTGTTATTAACCCATCCACAGTCCAATGCGTAGCTTTGGAGAGCAAGAGGCAGGGAGGGAACCTTGTTTTGAAAGGTTGATATGCGTGTGATCACTGTCTGGGTAAGTATGGGGAACCATGTCCAGTCCAGATTGGGAGCAGCAGTACTGGTGCAGCGTTCCCGAGTGCTGTGCCCGATAGTGGGGTGCTGCTAATTTTGACAACCTCGGCATAGGTCCTGCAAACAATGGGCACCATGTACGTTGTCTTTGTGATTTATTGACTTTGCTGATTTTAAGGTAGACTACACAACATGCATGACCCGCTATAATAACCCTTCACGATCACACCATCTCAACCTCACTACACCACCCTCAAACCACAACACCGCCAGCTTTTGTACTTGCATAATTAATCCTTTGATTCTGTGGTGTGCCTGCCAACATTATCCTCAGTGTTCCATTGCTTCACAATGCTTACACAGTCACAGTCATAGGCTACAAGCCACCCAACAAATTAGGCGCCTTTGACACTGCCAGCACAAAACTAATTCTTCCAGCAGCGCAGGCGACATCAAGCCCCATCTCAGGCTCATAGGAATCACATACCCCATCAAGATACTATCAAAATTCCGGTCATGGGCTGGTGGATTTGAGACTTGGAGAGCCTGAGCCGGAGTTGGAGTGGGAGATTGTAAGGGCGACCTCCGGAGGTTGCGGCACTATCACACAACTGGCAGAGGGAAATCCAAAGTATATTAGAGCCAGTAACGACAGTACAATCAATAACTAATCACCTGGCAGAGGGAAATCCAAAGAGAACAAGTCTAAGGATTCCTCTGCCAGTGCGGCACATCAGTACGGGGGCGGACGGGCATGGGAATGACTGTACAGTATCCAACGGCTAGCTCCGGGAGGCCGGGAGAACTCCAGGGCACGGGAAATGCTCCGGAGTTCTCCGGAAACTCCGGAAAAGGAAATTGTGACCAGACAAGAGCGAGGAGTCCCCTGACATCACCCCCCCTTTAGGGCGCGGCGTCTCGACGTGCTGGGTAGAAGAACTCACGGATGGCCTGATCTGCTAGAGAAAGGGGGTAAACTCCCCGTATGGTTCGCGGGGCCTCAGGGTGCCGGCGGTGGAAGTCCCAGGTGAGAGCCGGGGCGTGGAGGTCTTCAGATGGCTCTCAGGAGATGTCTTCGATACCATAGCCCTTCCACTTCACCTTGTACTGTAGCTTCCCATGGAATAAGCGGCTGTCCAAGATCTTCTCCACTTTGTACTCCACCCCGCTGTCTGCTAGGACTGGCGGTGGCGGCGGCGGTGCTCGTCGCCCGGGGATGGGGTCTTCTGGGGCTGGAGAAAGCTTGACCACGTTGAAGACCGGGTGGAGTTGGCGCATGCCCGCAGGCAGCCGGAGTCGGTAGGCTAGGGGCCCCACCTGACGCTCAATGGGGTATGGCCCTAGTTGACGATGAGACAGCTTCTTTGAGGGTCACGTGGTGGAGATGTCGGAGGCATCCAGGAATACGCGGTCTCCGGGCTTGTACTCTGGAGCTGGTGTCCGGCCCCAGTTGTAGTATCGTGCCATGTCGTCCTTTGCCTTAGTTAGCGCAGCCTTCGCCTCCTCCTGTGCCTTCTGCATGCGATCCACAAATTCGTTGACTGATTCGTTCTCCGACCACCGTGTGCGTGGTTCAAAACCCATCCGGGGGTGCCGCCCTGTGTCAAGGAAGAAGGGTGATACCTGCGTCGAGGCATGGACATGGTTGTTGTACTGGAATTCCGCCTCCGGCAGGAGCTCATCCCAGTCGTCCTGACGCTCGTTGCAGAATAGCCGCAGGTATTGCTCAAGCTCCTGGTTAACACGTTCGGTCTGGCCGTCGGATTGCAGGTGGTAGGCAGTGGAGGTGTGGAGCTTCACATGCAGGAGGCGGTATAGCTCCTGGGTGAACTCCGCAACAAACTGTGGGCCCCGGTCAGACACGTACGCATCGGAAAGGCCGTGGAGTTTCCAGACATTCTTCTGGTACAGGTTAGCGGCACCCATGGCGGAGCAGGTCGTGTGAGTCGGAATGAAGTGAGCCCGTTTGCCATAGAGGTCCACGACCACCAGGATAGCATTGTAGCCATGTGCGTCCGGAAGCTCCACAATGAAGTCCATGGAGGCCACGCTCCACCGTTCTGCAGGCGTCGGCAAGGAGTGCAGCTGACCGGTAGGGAGACGGCGCTGGGGCTTGGTCCAGAGGCAGAGATCACAGGTGCTGATGTAGGAGCCTATGTATCTCGACATCTGGGGCCACCAGTAGTTCCGGGACACAAGTTCCAGCGTCTTCCAGCGGCCGGGGTGCCCGGCAATGCGGGAGTCATGGTGTTGCTCAACAATGCGTCGCCGGAGCTCTGGGTCGTTGGGTACATAGATGCGGCCGTGGTAGGTGAGGAGGCCGTCTTGGAGACTCCACTCGTTGGCATGCACTGCTCTCGTGCCTGTGGGGCGATGAGACCATAGAGCCAAGGCGGCCTTGGCCATGGAGTCCTCCTGCATCCCCTCCCGGTTTCCCCGACGGATATCCCGGAGAATGTCGACCTCGTCTCCCTGGGCGGATATCCCCTCCAGTGCCCGGATGGCAAACAGCTCCGGTCATAGGAGGGTGATGTTGTCGTTGTCTCCGGCCCCGGAGCCATGGTCGGCATGCCTGGATAGGGCATCGGGCTTCTCCATGGACCTCCCCGGCTTGTGATGCAGTGAGAAGTCAAAGTTGGCAAGGTAGAGGGACTACCGGGCCTGGCGGCGGTTGAGCTTCTTTGCTGTCCGGAAGTACTCCAAGTTCTTGTGGTCTGTCCAGACTTCGAACTTGTGCCGGGCCCCCTCCAGGAAGTGGCGCCACTCCTCTAGTGACCGGATGATTGCCAGCATCTCCTTGTCGTGGATCTCATAGTTCCGCTCTTGAGGCTCTTAGAGTAGAAGGCCACTGGATGCCACTTGCCGTCCCCCGGGGATTGCTGGGACAGGACGGCGCCGGTAGCAAAGTCGGAACTGTCTGCCTCGACTCGGAAAGGCTGATCGTCATCTGGGAAGAGGAGCACCGGCTTGGAGGTGACGGCTCGCTTCAGGGCATCGAAGGCCTGTTGCTCCGTGTCACCCCAAGTCCAGGCTGCCTCCTTCCGGGTGAGGTCAAAGAGGGGCCGTGCGTGGTGGGGAAAGTCCTGGATGAACCGCCGGTAGAAGTTGGTGAACCCCAGGAAGGCCTGTACCTCCTTCTTGTTCCGGGGCTCTGGCCACTGCGTAACGCCGGCCACCTTCACCGGGTTCATCTCCGCTGTACCATGGGAGATGATGAGCCCGAAGTACTCGATCTGAGTTTTCTCGAACTCACATTTCTCCGGTTTGAGGTAGAGCTGATACTGGCGGAGGCGGTCTAGGACTATGCAGGTGATCCGGCGGTGCTCCTCTAGCGTCTTGGTGTAGATGAGGATATCGTCCAGGTACACACACACCACCCCATCTGCTATGAGGTCCTGGAATATGTCATTCATCAAGGTTTGAAAGGTGGCGGGGCTGTTGGTGAGCCCAAAGAACATTACCAATGGTTCGAACAGGCCCCGGTTGGTCCGAAACGCAGCCTTCCACTCATCTCCCTCCTGGATGCGCACATTGTTGTAGCCCCAGCGGACGTCCAACTTGGTGAAGTAGCGTGCACCTCGGAGGTTGTTAATGAGTTCTGAGATGAGAGGGAGTGGGTAGCAGTTCTTGATGGTCATCGCATTAAGCACACCATAATCTTGGACCAACCGGAGGGTGCCATCCTTCTTCTTGATGAAAAACACCGGGGAGGCCATCGGCGACTTTGAGGGTCGAATTCTTCCAGTTTCGAGATTTTCCCGGAGGAAGGCATCTAGTTCATCCTGCTCCTTGGGCGCCAGTGGGTACACCTTGCAGTTGGCCGGCTTCGAGTCTGGTAGGAGCTCGATGGCATGATCCCACTGCTTGCGCTCCAGGAGAGAATCAAACGAGGCCTTGGAGAAAACATCCTCAAAGTCGTGCAGGTGGCCCGGGACAGTGTCCCGGAATGGGCGAGGCGAGGTATTGGTGGCGAAGGCCTGGGCCAACCATTGGGAAGTGGTCTGGCTGGCCCGGATCTCCTCTGCCGATGGCGGCGGACGCAACGCTGTGGCATAGATGCGGTCCCCTATCTCAATGGCCTCGTCTGGTAATTCCGGGTCCGGGACTGGCAGGAATTCTCCTTCGCGACCGTCTTCCATGGTGGCCTCTCCACCGCTGTGCCTGTCGTCCTCATAGAGGGCCTCTCTATGAGGGAACGCCAGGGGCAGAGGATCCAACAGGTTGAGGTCAGCGAAGGGGATGTGTCCTGCCCGGCAGGCCCGGATGGCTGCGCGTTCCCGCACAGCGGTGCACCGCTCTATCCTTGCCTCCTTCGCACAGGTGGCACAGCGTCGGGGGCACCGACTCATACTCATCTCTCCGGTAGTCCAGTCTATCTCTGGGTTGTGCTCCCGGAGCCACGTGTATCCCAGGATCATATCCTGCTTTCCCAAGCTGGTGACTGCAAAGGTGGCACGCTCGGCGTGGGCCCGATAGCGCAGAACCAGGTCTACAACGGCGCAGATGGAGCCTGCTTCATTGGGGGTACCATCAATGTTGTAGACCGGAATTGGGGAAGGGAGAGGGCGAGTCATGAGTTGGTGTCGGGCCACATAGGCAGCATCCACAAAGAGCCCAGTGGCTCCGGAATCTAGAAGAGCAGTCACGCTCCGGGTCTGCTGTGTGTCAGTTGTTTCGACCTCCACCTTTAGCTGGAGCGAGTTGGTCGAGGGTGTCAAGGCTACCACGTAGCGCCTCGGAAGGCAACGTTGCCAGGCAGGGATGCGGGGTCGAGGGGGCCCGGCAGGAGGAGTCGGCGAGACCGGGGGGCTTTTAGATACGTCGAGGGGTGGGCTTACAATCGTAGGTGCCAAAGCGTCCTCAGGGGTTGTATTGGGCTCTTCTATGGACAGACATACAAATCGATTTGCACCAAGCGACGGGGGCGTACTCTTCACCTGTCGCTCCTCTAAAAATCCTAGTATATGAGGACCAAAACTTTGCATTAAGATTTCATCAACTTCACTCCTAGATTATGAGCTAGAAAATGGTCAGATCTACAAGGTGTAAGAGAGTAATATGCTTTTTGCCATCAGGTCTAGAGGTCACAACAAGATACAGAGTCACATGACCTCTGGCTGCCCTTCTGTGCCACAATCAAAATGGGGACTATTTTTAGTACTTTATTATACTCCATGCCACTTTGCTGATTGTCTACATAGAGATACACCTCATTTGTTTATTGTGACCTCTTGATATAGTCCTTGGCTACTCAAAACTACCTTGATCATGTTATTTGATGTAGTTGTTCCCATTTTATGACTAGAAAACTGCACAAACATCTATGCTACAATTAAAATTAGATCTATTGTCAATACTTACTGTGTTTATCGCATTATTATATGCTATATCAATAGGCTAGTTATTTTTACCATAGCTTGTAGCTACTGAAATCTATTTAAATTATGAGTTTTGGTCAAATAAATAATGTTGTAGTATTAGATTCTCGCCTTTTCATATGAAAGACCGCTCAGACTATCTCCCTGGATTCTGAGCCAGAACCTGATTAGATTCTTTCACTACCTCAGTAAAGTATGTCTCTAGACCTTTTATTCTGGGGTTCCAGCTTTAAAATAAGTCACATGACCTGCTTCTTCTTCTTTAATTCCTCATTTGATAGGGGGGTGGTAAAAATAGTAATTCAGCTTTAGCTATGCATAAAATACAACCTTCTACAAATAATGATAATGCTACTGGAACCTCTAGGGGCACTCTAGAGCTACCTGCCAATATTGAAATCATGGCATTTGGTGCTCTAGCTGCTGAGATATTTAGGGAGATGTGTTGGAAGTGTAATTGAAGGTAATTTTAAAGTACCACATCTCTCTCCCTAGATTCTGAGCCAGAATCTGAGCAGATCCTTTAGCTGTCTAAATAAAGTATGCTTCTAGACACTTTATCTTGAGGTCCAGCTTTAATATAAGTCATATGACCTGCTTCTTCTTCTTTAATTCCTCATTTGATCAAGAGGTAGTAAAAATAGTAATTCAGCTGTAGCTATGCATCAAATATAACTTTTTACAGGTATTACTGCTGAAACCTCTGGGGGTGCCCTGGGGCTACCTGCTGATACCATAATCATGTCATTTTGTGCCCTGGTTGCTGAGATATGTAGGGAGATATGTTAAAAGTGTAATTTAGTCAAATGTTAAAGTACTCCATCTTTCTGCCTAAATTGTGAGCCAGGCTTTGTATGATATTTCTTACTTCAACATATAACTAAGCTTTTTTTTGATCCTTTCGGAGGTTCTAGCTGTCATCTTAATCACATGATGTCTCATTCTCAGTTTGTCTTGCATATATATTATTGACATAAGTATTTTACTATATAGCCTATAAAATAGTTATAATGTTGTTATATGCTAGATATTAATATGGAAACTAGAATCTCTTCACTATATCTCCATATTGGTACTCAAACTATCCCAGCTGACTCAGTAAATTTAAAAAGAAAAAAGTTATAATATTTAATAACAATAATTTTTCTCTTTGATTTATAGAATAATCTATGAGTATACAGCTTAGTTCTATAAGCAAAGTATAGCTATTTTAAAGTAAACTTAAAGTTTCAACCTGGCCTTCTTCTCTACAACTACTGTTTTCTATGTAGAGATATTTTTAAAAGTCATAACTTTTGATAAGAGCTACTTTAATCAAACACATCTACAAAATAGCTGGCACTCACAATTGGAGTGCCCTATTGGTGGTATGAGCCCTTGATTGTGTCATATTTCACATTTGATTTTGAGCCTTTCTTAATCGGTCGATCATCATGTTCTAAATTGTTCTCTTTATTTAGATTCAGATTCTACTCTAATTCCTTAGATCTCACTATGAAATATTTTCTAATATATCTTGCCTAGGACTGACAAATTTAATATTGGAGGTATGAGGCCTTGATCTTGTGATATTTTACATTTGATTTTGAGCCTTTCCTTATTGGTCAATCATTATATTCCAAGTTGTCCCCTCTTTCTAAATTCAGATTCTACTCTAATTCCTTGGGTCTTGATATAAAATATATTTCAAAATACCTTGGCTAGGACTAACAACTTCTATATTTGTAGTATGAGCTCTTGATCTTGTGATATTTCACATTTGATTTTGAGACTTTCCTGATCAGTGAATCATTATGTTTTAAGTTGTCTCCTCTTTTTAGATCCAGATTCTACTCTAATCCCTTAGGTCTCAGTGTAAAATATCATTCAAAATACCTTGGCTA
>QGOA01001721.1:0-12038 GCA_003313075.1 Termitomyces sp. MG16
GAGCTTTATTTACAAATAATATTCTTCAACAAGCTTATTTTTAATTGTGAGTTTATTATCTGCTTTTAGTGATCTTTCATCCTAGTTGTTAGTAAGCACTTATGCTGCACTACATACTTGTAATTTTTGTTTGACTCTTACATATATTAGATATTACCTTTATAATATTTACAATTGATGGAACATATATATAGATAACATTTCTTTTAAATAAGCAAGCTGAAATATATATTGTGCATATATCAAATTACAATGTTACAATAAAATAATTTGTATAGTTTAATGATTGTAGCACTGTGACCATTTCTTTCCAAAGACACAACATGAGAAATTAATATACAAAGAGCTAGTTGATGAGATAACAAGAGTATTTAAAGGATGGTATACTATATTAAAAACAGCTGTAGGAACACACATTAAATGATAGCAAGTAGGGAGTAAGAAAATCCAGCTCTGGAAAATAGACAAAGACATATGGGTAAATACACTATTATTGTTATTCCACATGTTTGGAAAGTTGTCATCTGAGCTAGAAACAATGCTTTTGCCATCAGGTGAAAATGCAACAGATGTGATCCAATTAGAATGACTATTCAACTCCTGCATTTGTATACCATTATATGTATTCCATACTCTTACAGAGAGATCATCTGAGTCAGAGACAATACTTTTATCAACAGATGAAAATGCAACAGATGTTATTTTTTGAGTGTGACCATCCAACCTTTCAAGCTGTACACCACTAGAGGCATTCCATACTCTTATGGACTTGTCATCTGAGCCAGAGACAATGCTTTTGCCATCAGAAGAAAATGCAACAGATCTAACCCAGTCAGAATGGCCATTCAACTGCTGCAGCTGTGCACCACTGGAAGCATCCCACACTCTTACAGATTTGTCACCTGAACCAGAAACAATGCTTTTGCCATCAGGTGAAAATGCAACAGATGCAATCCAATTAGTGTGACTACTCATTTTCTGCACTTGTAAACCACTGATAGCATCCCACACTCTTACAGACTTGTCAATTGAGCCAGAAACAATGCTTTTTCCATCAGGTGAAAATGCAACAGATGTGACCCAATTAGTATGACCATCCAACTCCTGCATCTGTGTACCATTAGAAGCATCCCACACTCTTACAGACTTGTCAATTGAGCCAGAAATAATACTTTTTCCATCAGGTGAAAATGCAACAGATGTAATACAGTGAGTATGACCATTCAACTCTTGGAGCTGTACACCACTAGAGGTATCCCACACTTTTATAAACAGGTCACCTGAGCCAGAGACAATGTTTTTGCCATCAGGTGAAAATGCAGTAGATGTAACCCAATCAGTGTGACTATTCATCTTTTGCACTTGTACACCACTGGAGACATTCCACACTCTTACAGACTTGTCACTTGAGCCAGAAACAATGCATTTGCCATCAGCTGAAAATGCAACAGATGTTACTTTGTGAGTGTGACCATTCAACTCTTGGAGCTGTGCACCACTAAAAGCATTCCATACTCTTACAGACTTATCATTTGAGCCAGAAACAATACTTTTTCCATCAGGTGAAAATGCAACAGATGTAACACTGTAAGTATGACCATTCAATTCCTGCATTTGTGCATTATTAAAGGCATCCCACACTCTTATAGACTTGTCACCTGAGCCAGAAACAATACTTTTACCATCAGGTGAAAATGCAACAGAATCAACCCAATTAGTATGACCATTCAATTCTTGGAGCTGTGTACCACTAGAAGCATCCCAAATTCTTACAGACTTATCAATTGAGCCAGAAACAATGTTTCTACCATCAGATGAAAATGCAACAGATGTGACCCATTCAGTATGACCATTCAACTTCTTCAGCTGTGTACCACTAGAAGCATCCCACACTCTTACAGACTGGTCACCTGAGCCAGAGACAATGCTTTTGCTATCAGGTGAAAATGCAACAGATGTAACTCTATCAGTATGACCATTCAACTCCTGCATCTGTGCACCACTAGAGGCATCCCACACTTTTACAGACTTGTCATTTGAGCCAGAGACAATGCTTTTGCCATCAGATGAAAATGCAACAGATGTTATCTTATGAGTATGACCATTTAACTCTTGGAGCTGTGCACCACTAGAAACATTCCACACTCTTACAGACCTATCACTTGAGCTAGAAACAATGCTTTTTCCACTAGGTGAAAATGCAACAGATGTGACACTATAAGTATGCCCTTTCAACTCTTGCAGCTGTGCACTACTGAAGACATCCCATACTCTTATAGACCTATCATCTGATCCAGAGACAATGCTATTGCCATCAGGTGAAAATGCAACAGATGAAACCCATTTAGTATGACCATTGAACTTTTTTAGCTGTGCACCACTGGAGGCATCCCACACTCTTACAGATTCATCATCTGAGCCAGAGACAATGCTTTTGCCATCAGGTGAAAATGCAACACAATTCACTGAATTCATCTCCCATATATGAACTTTTGACAGAGTAATTCTTTTATCACCTGTAACAGATGGAATTCCAGGAAACCTTTTTTTCCATTTTTGTGATATTATGCTATTGACTGGCCATGCTGCTAATGCTGACATGTATAGATGTGGTGTTGATAAAGCTGCTGGACTTGCAGCAAAGTAAGCAGCAAAGTTGGCTGTCTCATTGATATCTTGTTCAAGTGATAAGTTATAATTTTTATTCTGCTTTTATGCATTTAGTTGTGAACAGAGCTTATATTACAGTTATTTACCTTTTTTATAGTATTACAGACTTGTTGAAGCATCAAATGACATAGTTTAGATAACTTGAGTAGATTCATTGCTTCTATCCAGAAAAGAACTTGAATATTGAGAAAGCTTTCTATTTGTAACTGAAGATTTTGGTATTTGTTAGTTTCAGCCTTGATAAAATGTCCAGCCCAGTGTTTACAAGCATATTGAAGCACTTCTGAAATTTTTTCTCTGATACAAATATCCAGGTTGATAACTTCTGAATCCAACAGAAATGATGAAGGCATGCTACATATATCAAAGTGGAGATCTTTCATTATAATATTTAAACAGTGAGAAGCAAGAAGTGTATGATGAGATGTTGCATTACAAGACATATCTTTCACATAATTTGAAGATGTATATGAAGATTTTAGAATAATTTTAGATGCTTGTGTATGATCTAAAATAAAATCTGGAAAGGAAGCATGATACCAAAAAATATGACCTTCTTTTTCATAAAGAACAGCATGAAGCTTTTTAACAATATCATCAGCTTGCTGCTTTAAAATTTTCATATTTTGAGAATTAAATTTAGAATGAAGTTTTGCAGCAATAAAAGTTGATATACGATCTTCTGCACAAAGAATAGTGTGCAGAATTTCTAAGCGATCAGCAATAAAGATTTCTTCACTTTTACTAAATGCATCAGACAATATTTGGCAATATAAGTTGTTGATTAATATTGTTGCACTAGGAAGATATGAGGATTGTGTATCAATTGTAAAGTCAAGCAGCCTTCTTATTAAAATTTGCTGCTCTTCTGAAGTTCCTGATAATATGTACTTTACAGCTGTTGAAGCATAAATGAACAAACAGTTTGCTTTGTCTCCAAGCTCTCGAAGTTCTGGCTTATTCACAAACTCTGGAAGTTTTGCATTCAAATATATCATAATATCCATATCAGCATCTTCATGAGAAATATTTTGAAGATAACAAACTGAATCAGATGAAAATGACTTGCACAATTCTGCAATATTAGGATCTGGTCGACTTGTAACAAGAAACTTGAGACCATTTAAACAATTTTTTTTAATAGTAACAAGCAATTCCTTGAGAAATTCTGATCCTCCTTTGTTTTCAATTTCATCTAAAGCATCAATCACAATTAGATATGGTGGCAGACTAAAAGAATGATTAGTTATAGCTTCCTTCCAAGGATCTACTAATAGATTTTGCATTTGTTTCTTTAGATCCTTGTTAACTGAATCTTTGTCTGCTCTCTGAAAAAACTTAGCAAAAAGCTGTGAATGACGAGCAAGCTGATAAACAATAGTAGGAATAATATTTTTTTGGCTTCGTGTATCTTCAAATTGTCGAGAGCAAAAGAAACTAGCCTGCAAAGTTTGCAACACATTATTGCCCTCTTCAAAGTCTTGAGCTATAGTATAGGCAATTGTTGATTTTCCTGATCCTGCATGACCAGTCAGCCAAAAAACTTGTGGACTATTATCTGATGCATTTTGAGCCCAATTGCTAATTTTTTTAAGAATTTCAACACGTGTTCCTGGTGTGCATGGTTGACGGGACAATGTTTGCACATCATCAGGATTAGCATCATATATAGCTCTGTAAGCATGGGGCCAGCTATACAATTGCAATTGCTAAAGCTCAAATAAATATATATTATATCAAAGTACTTTTTAATAACTTACTTCAAGTAGTTTTTGTGAGTCCCAAACATTTTTATCAATTTTCAACATTAATATTGACTAAAAAAAGCATGTTAATACTATAGCAAAGTAGTTGTATAAATATCCATGCCTGAAAAATATTTGTTTGATAATTGATATAATTGACAATATGATTTATTTTCAACTTATTCTCTTCATTGTTCATAACTTTGCTAATACGAGACTTATTTGACATTTCCATAAGTTCTTCAAATTTATCATTCAATATTCTGTAATATATATCAACATAACAAAAATAGCAACAACATTAAACCTACTTTACAAAGCCTTTTATAACATTTTTCAAGTCTGTATTTTCATCATTGATATTTGTTATAGCATTAAGAAAGTCTCTGATTCTTGCAAGCTGAATATCAAGCTCGTCATTATTGTTAGAAACAGCCTATAACTACTTTTAATATATATATCACAAAAACCACAAACAAACTCACATTTATCAGATCCATAAAAGCAGTAAAAGATGCAAAAGGAACTTGAAGTGGGATTCCAGATAATGATTTGTCAATTTTCTTAAGTAAGAGCTCAATTCCATTCAGAGCTGTGTGAAGTCCATCCTTTATCATAGTGTTTAAACTATGATCTCCAGCAGATAATGCCTGAGATATGATTAACCCACTAATGTGGTTTTCTCCTTAAAAAAAATCATTAGTACCACTGCAACATGTATACAAATGTGGTGAAAATGTACCATACCTAATTCATTGGTGGAAGAAGCATCAATCCAAGAGTTCATGTCAACTATAATTTCCTCAGTCAGTGTTTAAGATTGATAAATCAGCTGAATAGAATTACCTGATGTCACATGTCCTTCTCCAGCTGATAAAGCATCATTGTATGGACCCATATTAGGAGAAGCTTGAATTGTAAGATAATTGTTCAGATTCTTTGCAGTATGAATGATCATCAATAACTGACTGGTACTTGTCCCTGGAGAAGCTTGCATAATGACTTCAAAACTGGCTCCTTTCATTCTCATCAGTTTTCATGAAGAGATGAGGCAGATTTCATACTCACTGTTTCCTTGTACTGTAGACCCAGGTGTGTCAACAGGGATTAAAGATGAATCTTTACTGGTTGTCTCTATTAAAGTCCGTTTAGGCACACAAAGATAGATGAAATGGGACTTGACACTCACTAAATCCAGTGTCGTCACTGTTCGTTGGCGACGCAGCCAATGGAGGCGTGGCGGCAGAAACTTGGGTGCACACCGAGACACCTGGGCAGCGATGATGGCTGATATGCCCACCCATATCCATCGGGCCCCACCAGAATGAAGGTCGATTCGGAGGGCTATTTTCAGGCAGACGACAGCCATTATCTGCCACGAGAGAAACACTCGAGGCACTGAATTGGGTATCTGAAGTACGACATCTGAACATTGAGCGAAACACTTGACTGAATCGTTTCCCCCTTGAAGAGGGCTTGTCATTCTGAGGAGTAGACATAGTCAATGAGTAATAGAGCGATAAGGTGCAAGGAAAGATAGACAACGGTATAATGCGGTTGCCACGAGTACACAACAGTGGAGCTATGTTTGTGCATAAGCTAGGTATGTTAAGACTTTCCCAATCACAAGTGGATAGCCTTGGGCCAAGTGACCTCTATGCACACATGAAGTTACCAGATCGAGCTTGTCATTCTCACAGCAAACAAGGATCCAATAGTACTCCGTTTCCGTGACCTCACTTCATATCATCAATGCTACAGATCTCATTTCCCCCTAATTATCAAGCCGGTCATACAACCAATATCGCGAAAAATAGTCCCAATGTACTGTGCAGATCAAGCGCCAAGCAAACATACTTGAGTTGTTAACTGATAAAGCTGAGCCTCAGGTAGAGACTCGAATTTCGTTCTGGCGCCGACTACAGCGGACGTCGCCTGTTGCCCCATCTTGATGAAGCCACGCACCACGAGAGTGAGCCCTGAGCCTTGCCTTTTTCTGCTGGGCTCACTACACGTAGCGATTCAAGTCCTTGAAACTATCACCGACCCTGACGTCATCCTCAACGAGCGCCTCGATCTCTCTTCCCTTAGACCAACAATATTTCTCAGTAGCTCTCCACCTACTCACCTGTAGCTTATAACATGGGGCGCGTGAGTGTATTGCTCAAGGGGTTCTGGTTCTGGTTCTGGGTTGTGCGAGGTTCTGATGATGAGCCAGAGAACATTGCGTGCCGTGGTTTTACCCTTTCAAACAAAGGCATGAATGAAGAGTCCCAGAGAAAAAACTAGTACGCACCTGATAATACGTGTTATATGCGCCGCGGCACAGCTGCATGATGCGCAGGACGTGCGCGAGGGCGGTGGCGGGATCGAGCGTGGAAGGGTAGAGGTCAGCGAGGAGGCTCGCGTTGGGTGTTTGGCCTGTATATATGAGCTGGTAAATGAGGAGCGGTGAACAGCGATCTCTCAGCCGGAGACTGTCTTTGCGCATCTGCTTATGTGTCACTGTGCTGGGGCCGAGGCCTAGGAACTATCATAACACTGCACATCAGAAAAAACTTATATTGAAGTTAATGATACAACATGGAGTGATACAAACAGGTGATGGATTATAGAGCACCATATCACAATGATTTTGGACGAGTATTAGCAATAAGATGCGCTTACCACCAGTCACCTTGCTCTCTCATGACGTCGGCGACCTTGATGAAACCAGCGACGTTGGCGCCAGCGAGGAGAGAGGGGAGGACATCACCAACGAGTGTCTCGCCCGACCACTTGGCACCAGCATTGAGGCACTGGGTGTAAGCATCAGCCATGATGTTCTTAAGTTTGCTATCAACCTCCTCTGTGGTCCAAGCAAGACGCTGGCTGTTTTGAGCCATCTCGAGACCGGAAACGGCTACACCACCGCAATTGGCGGCCTCTGCGGGTAGGTTTTGGTGTAATATCAGTAGCCGAGAACAAGTGTGGAGGAAAAGAGGCTTACTTCCGGGAGCGTACCATACACCTTTACCATCCCTGCGTGCCTTCTCGAAGACTTTTATAGCCTCTTCAGTACAACCCATGTTGGAACCCTCGGCAATGATGCGGACACCTGCAGCAACAAGTGCCTCCGCTTCCTCACCGGATACTTCGTTCTCGGTCGCACCAGGTAGAGCGTGGTGGACGACGGAGAGGAGAGTCCAAGGGCGCTTACCAGCGTGATATGTGAAGCGGTTTCCGGACTGATTACCAGCCCACGACTCAAGAGTCCCACCCTTAAGCTTGAGCTGCCCGATACTGAGGATGTCCTTTCTAGTAAAACCCGCGGATGCGATGAGGGATCCCTTGGAATCAGAGAGAGACTTGACTGTGGCGCCTAGCTCAAGCACCTTTAGCGCGGTGAATTGGGAAACATTGCCAGAACCGGAGATGGCAACTATGGTCGAAGGAAGGTTCATGGAGAATTCGGGACAGGCCTTCTTGATCATCTGCAAGGATATCAATACTATTCAACAATGAGAGGGGGGTAAAGAACATACGTGCTCAACGAAATATACAAGACCATATCCAGTAGCTTCTGGACGAATGAAAGAGCCTCCCCAGTCGAGACCTTTGCCGGTAAGCATGCCGACGAACTCGTTCTTCAATTTCTTGTAAGCACCAAAGAGGAAACCAATTTCCCTGGCACCCGTTCCAATATCACCAGCAGGCACATCGGTGTCCTCGCCAATATGCCTAAAAAGCTCTCCCATAAAAGCGGCACAGAAACGCCTGATCTCAGAGTCAGACTTTCCCTTGGGGTCAAAGTCAGAGCCGCCCTTTCCACCGCCCATGCTAAGACCAGTAAGAGCATTCTTGAAGATCTGCTCAAAGCCAAGGAACTTGAGAATGGAAAGGTTTACTGATGGGTGAAGTCGGAGACCGCCCTTGTAGGGACCCAGAGCTGAATTGTACTGATCCAAAAGAAAAAAGTTAAGCGATCTGATCCGGAACCGAACAAAGAGTTGCCAACTTGAACGCGGAAGCCTCGGTTGACTTGCGGAACACCATTGTCGTCTTCCCAAACGACACGAAACTGGAGGACCCGTTCGGGAACCTGGACAATGTCCAGGGCCTTTTGGTATTGAGGGGTTTCAGCCAAGAAAGGCTGCAGACTCTGGGTAAGTTCGTTTAACGCCTATGGACAATTGCAAAGGTATGATCAAGTTGTGTAGAATGAACAGAAACAGCTATTGATATGTACCTGCTCGAATTCTGGCTCAACGGGGAGGACCATTGTATGTAGTTGGTTTGTCTCTGCGAGGATAAGGTATATAATTGCTTATCTCACCTTCACAAATTTTTTCGATCAGCCGTAGATCGGCGCCGACCTCTTCCCTGCCTGGCCGAGACGTCCTAGTCGTCACTTGCCTCGTCACTAAGTCTTTGTCTGTTTTTAATCTTTGGGACGTGCTACACTGTCTATCCAAGCACATTGCTTCTGTTCAGGGCTCAGCTCAGCGCCACCCTTCAAGTCCGCTCCTCTCCTGACTATTGCTGTGACCAGTACGTCTCGTCTCTGCTGCTGGCTCTCTACTGCGTGTCATCCATACATGACCGAAGGAAGTCACAAACGAACAAATACTGCTGTCTTTAGCTGCTGCATCAAGTCTCCAGAAGTGTTTGCCTCTGCCTGTATCGGGATGGTTAAAGTTGAACCAAAGCTATATGCTGTTGGGAGACACTCCATTAAGCCGCGTGGCTTAGAGGAATGTCTCCCGGTGACCTATCAAATCGAGGTACGTAACTTTTTTAGCTGGTACACATTATAATTCATACAGCATAGCAAAGAGCATGGATCCAGTACAGTAACGTCCACACCTCGTACAGCATAAAAAAGGGCAGGGATCCAATACAGTAACGTCTACACCTCGTAGGCCCTCTGCAACTCCCACACCAAGTAAAGAAAGTCACCACCTCTCCCTTTATTGATATCGCCAGTAGCACCTTGGGGTAGACCGTGATAGACATGTTCTTGAATATCACTCAAGGCGTCTGCCGAACGAGCCAAGGTGAGAGCGGAGATGAACAACTTCTGGTTGTTCCGTTGGACAGGAATCAGATAGCGGTAGTTGCCGCCGGCACCCTTGGCAAGGTCATCGTATCGTGGGTCTGCCTGGCTTTGAATGACAAGATCAAAGTTCGTTAAGGCCTCGGAAACCTTTGTCGTCCATTCGGGAACGAGCCAAACGTACCTGAGTAAAACCTACTGTTTAGATTTTCAATTTTTTTTAATTATGTGGAGAACGCACTTTCCACCAAACGAACGATTTATATCGTCGCTACCATTGAACCAATCTCGAACACGGTCGCTAGGCGCGTCAGTCGCTCGATCCGCATACACAACCTGTTATAATTGGTAAGTCCTCACATTTAATGCCTATCGCTGGATGACGGAGTCGTACTTTGATATTACTGATAAAAACCTTTGGCTCTAACTCCAGGTCTATAAGGACTTCTTCCTCCATCTCATCTGCGGAAAGCGGGACTGACGTCGCTCGAAGGGCTGAATCTTGAACACTCATACCAGGACCATAAAAATTGCGCTGGTAGAGAATCAGCCTGCCGTACGCACCGACCGCGTCTGTGTTTCAGGGTATATTGTCACTTTACAGTCTGAACCTGATCAAGAAAAAAATTCACTCACAAGTCCGAGTTTCTTTGGTAGACCAGGATACAGTCTCTTCTGATTGCTCCCTAATCGTATTTTCGAGCATGCTATTGACTTCGTTGCTTGTTTCGTATCCGACTTTGACACTCGCCGAGATAGGCCCATACGACAGTCCAGATTCGAGATGGATAGAGCCCGACTCGGAGAGCTTTCTGGCTTCCGAGGAGACAGTCTCATTAAACGTCGTAGAAGTATACGACCCGGATTCGACAAAATCGTAAGAGTGGGTAATCTCACCTGAAATGAGATCAGTATCTAACAGACAGAAGAACATTGAGACCCCACCCGAGTTTCCACTGTTGTCGTAGTCAAAGACGAGCTCCCAGACGTATCTGGCACTGATGGTGAGTGTTGGTTTGGTGGTCATGTTGAGCAGGGACAATAGAGCAGCTCGCAACACGAGAGTCGGGTTGGGTCTCCATTGAGCTCTGTTGGTTGATCTATATATCTGTACTGGTGTAAAAAATGATACAGAATAAATGAAAACTTCTAACACTCGATCCATATCATTTGCAAGTGACACCACATTTCTAAGGCACATGGAGAAAATGTAGAGCCGAATGCTCTAAGAGTGTGCATTCAGTCATCATCGATATCAGCGCCGACCGTATCCTACCTATAAATGAGTGTACTCGTCAAAGGACCGCATCGTTAACAAGCAATGGAAAGAACTTTATTTTTGTGCTGGTAAATTATCAGGCTAAAGCAAACAATTGCAACTCACGTGGATATCCATGATAGGCTTCCCCGCGCTATTCCTCACGTGAAAAGCCTTTTGGGAAGATAATAATCCGTTTGTATGAAAATCATAAGGTCTTCCCGTTCAATGCACAGGGAACCAAAGTGGTAAGTATACCTATACTGAAATATGAAGGCTAAAGGATCGTGCGTGCGCCACTCATAACGTGGTTACAAATAACCGGATGCAGGCTCTTATAGTCATTACCATGCCCCGGATAAATCAATTAACCGGAGATGAATCACTAGAAATGCCCAGAAGGAAACCCTATGTCAGATTAGGGTCCGTAGCATCTCGCAGAAAGATTTCAGTATGGAACGCATTCTACATCTCAAAATGTGGCGCGTCAATTTCCTCAGCCCGCAAAAATAATAAAGCTGTCTCTCATGCTATGACGCCCCAAAGCATTAGTGACGAGTCCATCCATCAGCGTCTCAAACTCACTTATGGAACAGGAGTCGATACTATTTACCCAAAGGTCAAGAGTACCCGGAAACCAGGTGTGGAAAGCAACTGCGGTCCAAGGAATGTTTCTATTTTCTTGGAAGAGATGAGTGCATACCACGCCGCTCGGCCTCCCGGTGAAGTCTTCTTGCCGCCAACTTTCTGGCAATGTGTCTGCCCATAACAGCCTTGCACCTGCCCTTCGAATCCCATCCCAGATCCTAAAGTGCTTTCAGGACTCATGCTGTTGTTTTCACTGTGTGGAAATTCTGCTACGCTCATTTGAGCGTCTGACATTGTCAAGCAAATTGTGATGAACCAAAAAAAAAGACCCCAAGGTCGTGAATTTAGCACATCTCCAGGTACGCGATTCCGCTGTTTCACAAAATTCGCTGTCATCTGGATGCGGTGTCAGGTTATAACAATTTCAATTCAATCAGCTAGTAATTTTATATGGCAGACGAACACTCGAGAACGAAAAAAAACGAAGTTCGATGTAGTCCAATTGACACGACCTCGCCGACACTTTCAGACTGTGAAAACCCTCTGCTTCTTATATGCCAAGTACACGTATCCGCTGCCCCTTCCCATGTTGATATCGGTGGTAAATCCTTTGGGGATGTTCGGCCAGAGCATTACGGGCAACAAAAGGTGGGCGTCGGACATAAAGCGAGTCAAGGTAAGCTCAGTCATGAATAGGTCCGAAGGAGTCTTTCTGACAGGAACGAGGTAGCGATAGTGTCCT
>QGOA01001722.1:0-20503 GCA_003313075.1 Termitomyces sp. MG16
ACGATTCAATAAATAGGCGGGTAGCCGCACCAGATCGGTCAAACCAGCATAACCCAAAAGTGCAGTTGCTAGGTGAAAATTCCCATCCAATATAGACCAACCCAATACTGGGCACGCAAGTATTCGCGAAACTGTCATAGCATTTGGCAGGGTATAAATATTCTCCCTGAGTACAACCTTCCTCGGCTGCTCATTGTGAGGATAGTCAAGATGACGATATACCGAAAAGCGCCGAGAATGAGCCGGAAGTTGACCAGCGGATTGACACAAGATCTGTCGCTGGCAAAATGTCGATAGTCGAATGAATCTAGATGGTTGATGGCGGCATGGTTGTAAAGGTAATGGCCGGCGGAATGTGGTGAACTTCAACATACAGGTTCGTTTCGCGCGTCCAGAATTGTCAAGATCATTATGTAATGAAGGAAGTCATTGGCACAATTGACCCGCACACTCTATCTTTAGAAAATTATGGATAAGAGGCAACATTTTGGATAATTCTATTTATGAACCCCCGCAAGCTATGAACCCTGTCATTTTTGCATAATAAGTACTTAGCATGGAGAAATAATGAATAACAAGCTATGATTTATGCCTTCGGCACAAATTTCGTAGTTCATTGGGGGCTTCGGCCCCAAACCTCCCCAACTAAGCCTCCACCCTAACCTCACTTCATTTGGTTAAGGCCTTGGTTTTCACAACTCAGTGCTTAATCCCAGCCTCAACCTCACTTCATTTGGTTAAGGCCTTGGTTTTTACAACTCAGTCCCTTCCACAACTCTCAAAGCATTATTGTAAACTAAATTGAATTTTTCTTCAATTTTTTGGGTTTTATTAAGCATTTATAAATCTCCAAGAAAAAAACTAACAATCAGTGTATCAGTAGCCTTTGAATTTTTCCTGATTTTTTGGTGATTTTCCTGGAATTCTTTAAGCATTCTCTACTAATATCTGCTGAAAAACAGAGCAATTTGAATTTTTCTTGAATTTTTTTTGTAAATCTTCAAAAAACTCAAATCAGTATATCAGTAGCCTTTGAATTTTTTCTGATTTTTCAGTGATTTTCTTGAATTATTTAAGCAACACACATCTATCAAAAAAAACAAACCAAAAAGGCAATTCTTTGTCAGCCTTAGTCAGAACTGACTAATCAGATAGTTCCCATGAAATGGTTGTCCCACAGACCAAAGCCCTTTGAATCACCAGTGGGTATGGGCTGTTGCAAGCACAACTTATCCAAGATATACACATATTATACAAAGACATCTATATGTGTGTAGATAGTGGGTGATATCCAAGTTCTGCCAGGTACATGATATTTATGTACATTAGTCAGATGACCTAGTAATCTTGCATCTGGAATGGTGGGCAATGACTAAGCACATTATTTTTCAGGTGTTGTCCCATATATTATAGACAAGCTACAATTCATGCTGAAGGCACAAATTTCATAGCTCATTGGGGGCTTTGCCTCCAAACCCCCCCAACTAAGCCTCCACCCTAACCTCACTTTGTTCAGTTAAGGCCTTGGTAATCACAGCTCAATGCTTAATCCCAGCCTCAACTGATTAGAACTCCAAGTATGTATAGAGAACTCAGTGCTTAATCCCAGCCTCAACCTCACTTTGTTTGGTTAAGGCCTCAGTAATCACAGTTCAATGCTTAATCCCAGCCTCAATCTCACTTTGTTTGGTTAAGGCCTCAGTTTTCACAATTCAGTCCCTTCCACAACTCTCAAATAAGCTAAATTGAATTTTTCTTGAATATTTCAGATTTTATTGAGCATTTGTAAATCTCAAAAAAAAAAACTAAAATCAGTGTATCAGTAGCCTGTGAATTTTTCCTAAATTTTTTTGTAATTTTTTTTTCAAATTTCTAAGCATTTTATAAACATATCTACCAAAAAGCAGTTGAAAAAGAAAGTACGTGTCAGCCTTAGTCAGAAACTGTCAAAACTGACTAAGCACATCATTTCCCAGGCATCATCCCATATATTATAGACGAGCTACAATTTGTGCCTTCGGCACAAATTTCATAGCTCATTGGGGGCTTTGCCCTCAAACCCCCCCCAACTAAGCCTCCACCCTAACCTCACTTCGTTTGGTTAGGGCTCCAAGTATGTATAGAGAACTCAATGCTTATTCCTGGCCTCAACCTCACTTCATTCGGTTAAGGCCTCCACATTTCACAACTCAGTGCTTATTCCCAGCCTCAACCTCACTTCGTTCGGTTAAGGCCTTGGCATTTCACAACTCAGTGCTTATTCCCGGGCCTCAACCTCACTTCATTCAGTTAAGGCCTTGGCATTTCACAACTCAGTGCTTATTCCCGGCCTCAACCTTATTATAGATTTGTCAGAGGTCACAATCAGTCACATTTTGAAAGTTTTGTGGCAGTTTTGAGTTCATCCTTCATACTCATTGCAAGTCTGTCATCAATATATAGTGACTACTGGGTCAACAATGGACCAATGACTAGGCAGCAGGTGACTGTGCAAGACACTATTGATTTTTCTGACACCGTTTCTGCACCTACATCAAATCTACTTCAAACACCTTCAACCCAGCCTTGTCCAACAGACATATTATCTGCATGCACTGTATACTATGAGACTCAGGCTGCTGTGCAAAACTTGACAGGCCAAATCCAAACCCAGGAACAGATGGAAAACTTGCTCAACAGACTATATGAACTTCTGTATATGTTATCTCTATCTCAAAGACTAAGTACAGCCTCCTCTTTGAACTCACTCTTCTTGTACAAGGAGGAACACATTGACAAGATCTGGCATGAACATCTGCAGAAACCCCCAATTGTGGAATAAAAGGGTGATGATGCCCAAAGTTTGGTCAGTAACAAATGTAGAAATAGTGTTACTGTGCCAAAAACTTGCGTTGAGCACGCTATTAGTGATGAGAGGAGTCCCAGGCAGGTCCCAGAGAATGCACCTATTAAAATAAGGTAAAGTCAGAAAGAGGTCAGCAAGTGTTAAGCGCTAAGGTAAAAGTGCCTATGGAAGAAGCAGTAAGTGAACACAGCAATATAAGTTGCAAGAACACGGTAAGCTTAGCAAAGTCTAAGCGACGTTAATGCCTGTCGTAGCTGCAAGGCATGAGTATGATGTTGGCTAGCAATAGTCTGGAATGGCTGATGACTTTGACGTTGCCGACCATTGATAGGACCCCATACAGGATCAGCGCATCAACGGCAGGCTACGGCAATGCGGCACGGGCTTGGGGTACCTTAGCGCATGCTAACTAACCAATTTTGGCAATATTTGACGGCTGCACATGGCAAGAAGCAGATCCGATCAGTGATAGCGCCGATGGCAGACAGAATGACAACTGACAAATGGCATCAGTCACTGATGACAGCGCTTAGGGAGAAGCCTGATGATCTATCAAAAACTGACGGACAGCTTGGTGTTTGACCTTGGCGTCTGACACCGCTTAGCACCTCAATCTGGCGCCTGACATTGCTAAGCATTTTGAACAGACAGAAGGGTGATGGATTGATGGTTTAGCACCGCGATCTGCCGTCTGGTGTCACTAAGGGTCTTGAATGGACGGTAGGGATCTGAAACCGTTGGAGCTACCCCTATGAAATTTTCTAGTTTACCGCACTTTGGCAATGGTTGGTCACTGGCGACAGTAAACTCCTTGTAGTATATAAAGTACTTACCAACTTGTACATACCCAGAGAACAATAGACCAGAGTTTCCTGCCCCCCTTTCTTCAGTCTCCCTTACGCTCGAGACTTCATTTACGGTCGGCAACGTCGAACTCATTGGCAGTTGCAGACTCTCGCTAGCCCTTGACCTATTTGTGCCTTGCAGCTACGGCAGGCATTTACAACGCTTAGACTTTGCTAAGCTTACCGTGCTCTTGCCACTTACGTTGCCGTGTTCACTTACCGCTTCTTTCATAGGCGCTTTTGCCTTAGCGCTTTACACTTGCCGACCCCCTTACCGACTTTTCCTCATTTTCATAGGCGCGTTCTCTGGGACCTGCCCGGGACTCCTCACATCACTTATAGCGCGCCCAACGCAAGCAATTGGTATGGTAACACTATAGTTATATTTGTTACTGACCAAACTTTGGGCGTCATCAAATTGGAGCCCACCACGAGGGATCTCTAGGGCAGAATTCTGCCAGAAACCCATCTCCAGCGTAGGCGCCACCTGCTAGAACAGTCGGCAGAAGGCATAGCTCCTTCCCACCCATCAACTCCACAACCACCTGGTGCCTTACCGGGTCTCTCTCTTGCACAGGAACTACAGAACACCACTGTAGATGAATTTCCTGATCTCTTCTCACGTTCTTTTGACTTTAGCGCCGACGACCTCTTACCGTCGCCGCTTGCCGTACCGCAACCAGTCACCCCCATTACTCTGCTAACGCCTCTTTCTCAACTCATTTCTCTTACCCCGTCGCCAATCTCTAGAACTCCTTCCCCACAACCGCTAACCAAACTCAGTACCACCGTTGCCATGGAACAACAAGTTCAGCGCATGCCGCCACGTAACCACTTCTTGGCACCAAAATGGGACGAGTCCAAGCCACAAGAGCTCTCCTAGTATTTCAAGGAATTGGAGTATTTATTCAGGGATTGTGGCATTACCGACCATACACAGATGAAGGAGTACACGGCAAGGTACGTGTCGTATGACATGGCAGAGACGTGGACAGGTCTTGCCGAGTTTGCTGCCTTTGTTCCTGCCGCCCCACCCATACCAGCCCAAGGCGCCTCATATGAAGGCTGGAAGACGGCAGTAATCCAGTTATACTCTGGCGCTGAAGAAGCTACCCAATACTCAGTAAACGAGCTCCAGAAACTAGTACAGGAATCATTCGACAGCGGCACATCGTCTCTTGGCACATTCTCCACGTATTACCACGAATTCCAAAAGATTGCTAGGTGGTTAGTACAAAACGGCAAGCTATACATTAATGAGGAACGTCGCCTATTCCAACAAGGCATCTCAACTTCGCTTTGGACTCGTATTGCTCGTCGCCTAGAGATAGTTCATCAGGCCCATCACTCAGACGAGCCCTATAACATTGCTGACGTCTTTGAAGCTGGTAAATGGGTTCTCAAGGGGACGGACACTGGCGTTGGGCTGCAACGCGCTAGAACGAGCCCACTACCTGAGCAAACTAACGGTATCATTTCTATCCCGCCTCCTGCTGCCGACTTCGTTAAGAAGGAGGATCTCAATGCTGCCATTACTGCTGCTGTCGCTTCTGCCATGACTCGTATTGAAACTATGATTACCACCAATCTCGCTAACCGACCCGCTAATGTACCCGCATCTGGCCCTTGCCACTTCTGTGGGGAAATTGGCCACACCATGACTAGAGAACGCTGTGCTACCCTCAAAAATTATATTCGGCAAGGAAGAATTCGAAAGGCTATCAACAGCAAGATAGTCCTCACCACTGGCGCCACCATCCCCAACTACCCGGACAAGAAGTCCTTCCAGGAGCGAGTTGATGAATGGCATAGGCGCAACCCAGGACAAATTGTTACCAGCACGCTTTCTGGCAACGCCAACCCCGACCCTGAACAGGTGACCCAACAGCAAATGATCCACGAGGTCTTACACTTCAACAGCGTTGGCGACCATCCTACTTTCTCATGGGAAGAACGTATCGCTAAGCTACAACAGGAGCTAGATTCGCTCAAGAATCAGGTCTTTGATGGGGTTGAAGTTAAGCAGCCTAAACAACCTCTTAAAGGATACAAGCCAATGCCTTCCGCTAGTAAGTTACCAACTCCCGCTCTTGCCGCATCGCCAGCCACCACTCCAGAACCATCGTCGTCCTCTGCTGCTCCTGAACCGCCCTTGCCGCCTTTACATCCCTACTCAGGGATTCCTGACTGTTATCACGCATCCACACAATGAAATTTTGCTGCTCCCGAGAAACGTCCTGAGGGTGGCTACCAACCTACCATGCCAATTTCTGACATAGAGAAATCAAACCACGTATTTAACCGCATCATGAAAACTGCCGTCACCTTGTCAGTTGAGGAACTTTGCAGTATTGCTCCTGACGTTCGCAACCGAGTCAAAACAGCAGTCACTCCTTGACGTCCCTTAGCGACAACTGTTGCCGAGGTCGAGGACCTCGATGACGCACTTCCTGGTTTTTCCATTACCGTCAATTCTTTGGACGCTGAAGACTCTCCTGCCGACACCATTGCTAATGCCACCTCTGTGGACCCAGTAGAGACCTATCTTAGGTCAGTAGACCATGGAGAAGACCCCGCAATCCTTACCGTTGCTCAAGAATCGCACGCTATCTGCTCAGTAGCGCTAACAGTAGATAACAAGCACGAGGTAGAGGCAATTGTGGATAGCGGGTCTCAAATCATTTCTATGGCAGCTGAAGTCACTAACGATTTGGGCCTTATTTATGACCCTACTGTGATACTGAACATGCAGAGCGCTAACGGTACGGTGGACAGATCCCTAGGCCTCGCCAAGAATGTGCCTTGCACCCTTGGCAACATCACCTTCTACTTGCAGATACATATTTTGCGCTCCCCAGCATACGATTTACTACTTGGCAGACCCTTCGACGTCTTGGCGTGATCTGTCGTCAAGACTGTTACCGACGATGAAACGACTTTAACAATTAGCGACCCCAATTCTGGAATCTGACGAACGGTGCCAACGTTCCCTAGAGGACAACAAAAAGGCGCCCGTGCTAAGCCCCCAGAGTTTACCGACCAACACGCTAACAAGCCTCCCCACCGGTGTTTTCACAGACCATCGAGGAGGTGATTGGCGACAATCACGGAGATGTGGCACTAACGCTGGAATATGACCATTCTACTGGTCTTGTAAATGTTGTGTCTACCGCTTTTCTTGACAAAGAAGTTTTAACTACTCTATCTGCTACCAACGCTGAGCTTTACCAGAAAAATCAAAACATTACCGACTCCTCTCTTGCCTACTTGTACCTTACCGCTTCCGAATCATTTCAAAACATTGCGTCTACCAATACTTATCTCACTACCCTTCCCGGAGCATCATTTCCTGCTGTTCTCGGACTTGCCGCTCCTCAGGCTACAATTCCCCTTTCCACCTCTGTATATAACCAGGCTAACGCTCCCAAAAGGAAAGGGGTTCAAGTTAAAAAGAAATATAAACCAGTCGCACTTAAAACAAAACCCGTCGCTACGCACTCTCCTGAGACGTTCAGAATTGAGTGCCAGATCATTGGCGACCCTCTTGCCGACATACCAGCTTTATCACCAAATCTGCCACCCTTTCAGCCCACAGGACGTTTTACCGAGGAACGCCAACAACAATTTGCAAAGGAGCATGACACAGAATTTTTGACCAAAGATGAGTTGAACGTCCTTACCGATCTCGTCGCTAAGCAAGATAAAGCCTTTGCTTGGGAGGACTCAGAACGCGGCAGTCTATGTACAGATTTCTTCCCGCCTGTTGTAATCCTGACCATTCCTCACGTGCCATGGACTGAGCACAACCGACCGTTACCGCCTGGAATCAAAGCCGAGGTCTGCCAAATCATTAGGACCAAGATTAAAGCTGGCGTCTACGAACCTTCCAATAGCTCTTACCGCTCCTGGTGGTTTTGCATCCTCAAAAAGAACGGCAATCTATGCATAGTTCACAGTCTCGAGCCGCTGAATAGGGTTACTATACGACACTCTGGCATGCTGCCTTTTCCTGACCACGTTGCCGAGTCCTTTGCCGGGCGCATTTGTGGCGCCACTCTTGACCTCTACGTTGGCTACAATGAACGCCTGATACACCCTTCTTCCCGAGATCTCACTACTTTTCAAACTCCGTTTGGCGCTTTGCGCCTAGTCACGCTACCGATGGGCTGGACAAACTCAGTCCCTATATTTCATGATGACATCACTTTCATCCTCCAACCCGAAATACCGCATAATGTTCTTAGCTTCATTGATGACATTGGCGTCAAAGGCCCCAAAGACTGGCGACTCGTAAATGGCTTACCAGCAACCCATCCTGACAACTCCAGCATTCGCTTAGCGCTATGGGAATTTTTCCAGTTGCTTAACCAAGTTCTCCAACGTATGAAGTATAGCGGTGGAACCTTTAGCGGCCACAAACTCCTCCTTTGCGTGCCAAGGTTCAAAATACTTGGTCACATCTGCACTTCCGACAAGTCTTGCTTAGCACTCTTGGAGTGATGGGGTCCTTGCTGCAACTTATCTGAAGTTCGCGCCTTTCTTGGTACCGTTGGCGTGCTCAGGATATTCATCAAGAATTTTGCCCATTGCGCACACGCCCTTAACCGACTCACCCGCGCCAACGAGCCCTTTGAATTTGGGCCAGACCAGGTCACTGCACAACGAGACTTAGTAAAAGCCCTATAAGATGCCAAACCCCTAGTTCCAATCGACTATAGCTCTGCCGACCCAGTTATCTTGGCGGTGGATACCTCGTACATTGCCGTTGGCTACTTCTTGTGCCAGTGCCTTAGCGACAACCGGAAACAGCGACGCTACAACCGCTTTGGGTCTATCACGCTAAACGACTGAGAATCTTGCTACAGTCAGCCTAAACTAGAGCTCTATGGACTCTTCAAAGCCTTCCAGTCGCTAAAGATGTATTTGATTGGTATACGGAACCTTATAGTTGAAGTCAACGCTAGGTACATTAAAGGCATGCTGCAGAATCCCGATATCCAGCCATCCGCTAGTATGAACTGGTGGGTAGTCGCTATCCTCATGTTTCACTTTGAATTGGTACACGTCAAGAGCTCTTTCCACGGACCAGATGGACTCTCTAGGCGACCGCAGCAGCCTGGCAACCTGGCAGTGGATCCACAGGCGGATAGCGATTTTGAGGACTGGATCGACAGATTACATGGTTTTGTGCACCTTATACAACAGCCAATTCCCCTACTACAACGGCAACAGCCTGCCAGTATCCTTTTACATCCCATTGTCCCTTACCGCCCCGAGATCTTTAGCGCACTCCTCACATTCTACACGGCAAGCATTTTCGGTCAAAACTCGCCTCCAGTAAAAGTCGTACAAGAACCCCATCCGCTAAGAGAAAATAGCAGAAACCTGACCTACAATGCCGTTCCCCGATCCGCCAAGGCAAAGGTGGAAGACAGTTGCTTGTTAATAGTTGAACAATGGATACAAGACCTTAAGCGACCCGCAGGCCTTACCGACAAGCAATACGCGACCTTTATCCGATATGCCACCCATTTCTTCTTTACCGACAACCGCCTCTGGCAACGAAATTGAGATGGCGCTCACAAGCTGATCATCAAGCCAGAAAGTCGCTTACGAGTCCTGCACACCATGCATGACGAACTAGGACATAGAGGTCTGTACGCTACCCAAGCTTCTCTGTTAGAACGGTTCTGGTGGCCACACACTAGTGCCGACATCGCCTGGTACATTAGGACTTGCCACCTCTGCCAAACTCAACAAACACGCCAAGTACTCATACCGCCAACCGTTGCAACGCCAGCTCCCCTCTTCAGCAAAATCTATGTCAATACCATGCACATGCCCAAATCCGGTTGCTACAAGTACATTATTCAAGGTCGTTGCTCACTAATCCACTGGCCTGAATTTCGAATGCTTCAGAGAGAAAATACGGATGCGGTCGCCAAGTGGCTATTTGAGGACATCATTTGCCATTGGGGAGCGCTAAGAGAAATTGTCACAGATAACAGTGCGCCAATTATCAAAGCGCTAACATATCTTGCCAAGAAATACAATATCCATCATATTCGAGTATCTGGCTACAACAAACGTGCCAATGGCCTGGTAGAGAGACCACACTTTGACGTTCAGCAAGCGCTCTTCAAGGCAGTCGATGGCAACGAGTTTCGTTGGAGTGAAGCGACATATTCAGTATTTTGGTTGGAAAGAGTTACCATTCGTAAGCGCATGGGTTGTTCTCCCTATTACGCAGCTACTGACACCCATCCGTTACTCCCTGCCGACATTATAGAAGCGACCTACCTTCAACCAGCACCCAACAGTATCTTGGCGACTACCGATCTGATCACCAGACGAGCTATTGATCTCCAGCGAAGGAAGGAAGATTTAGAGCGACTTCATGAGGTAGTCTTTAGCGTCCATTGCCAAGCAGCCCTATGATTTGAGACCGAGCATAGTGCTACTATCAAGATTTACAACTTCCCAAGGGGCACGCTAGTGCTTATGTGCAACTCCAAAATCAAAACCTCATACAACAAGAAAATGCGCCCGTGCTATTTGGGACCTTTGGTAGTTATCTCTCATAACCGTGGAGGCGCTTACGTGCTCTGTGAATTAGATGGTTCAGTACTACATCGACCTGTTGCCGCCTTTTGCCTATTACTGTATCTCACCAGAGAACAGATTGACTTGCCATTGGAAGCACTAGATATCGACACCGCCAAGCTAAGAGAACTTGAAGAAACAGAATTATTGGACAATGATGATTTGCCGACTCTAGTTGAAGAAGAAGAAAATGATTAGAAAAGACTATATATTGATAAGCTCTTTCTTTCTATTACTTACCTTACTTATCTTTCTTGCCGATACTTACTGTACTATATCCAACAGACAATTTCTTACATAGTCAAGTCGCAGCGCTAGCGTGTCGCCAACGCTTAGCGCCCTGCGCAACTTTCGCCAAGGGTTTTTGCGCTATGATGATTTACTGAGCGTTTCTCTTTTTCCTAAAAATTTGTCTAAGTCCCTCACCTACTACTCCTCTTACTAAAACCTACTTTAGAATACTTACCGCTCGTCTTCCCTTTACCTTACTTGGCTTACCCTGTGATGATTCACTAACTCAGACTGGACTCAATTCCTCCACTCGGCAGGGAAACAGCAAATATATATATATGGAACGCGGCGCCAACAAACCAATATACAGAAACGGCCTATCTATGCTAAGGTCCGTTTACTCGCTATCGTCCTCCATCGGCAAAGAATCGTCCAACACGGGCAAAGAGGAATCGCGAAGGGGAAGGAGGTTGCCAGGCAATATGTTATTTGCGATTTGCCAATCCATAGTGGCTTGGCAATCCACCTGGTAGTCGTGAAGAACGCTAAGGCTACGACCCAGGTTGGAGTAGCGCAACCTTAGCGCCATTAGCTGCCCTCGGACTTGCTTCTGCTCTCGCCCCATTGCTGCCTCCATCGTTGCCGCCCTCCTCGAAAACCTCTCCAGCATCTCCCGCAGGTTAAGCACCACCACTGGGTACACGAGGTCTTGTCCTAGCCAGTTGAAAGCGTTGCCAGTGACCGTTGGCTGTGGCTGGGGAGTCTAGGCAGGGTTTATCCTGGCGACGACAGGTCGTCTAGGCTCCAGTCCGGCAACGTCCTCAGGGTCTGATACCTCCCAAGGGGCAATGCTACTGTAGGGAGGCAGCCAGCACCACTCAGGCTCCTCCCTGGCAACTCCAACCGCTCCCTCCCCTTCGCCTGCCACCACCTCGTTGCCTTCCCATTGCGTCGCCAAGGTTTCCTCTTCACCCTCGGCGTCTTCATCTCCTCCTGTTACCGCTCCCTCTGCCTTCCCCTCATCTCCCATCTTGACGTCGGCAGGGGCTTCTTCTCGCTCCTCTAGCGGCGCCAAGTCGCCAACCACTTCCCGATCTCCTATCTCCTGCTCCTCGCCAAGGGACCTCGTCGCCAACTGGATAGGCGACAAGAGACCACTTGGGCCTGCCTCAGGATCTCGAGGAGGCAGGCGACTCGCCGCCAACGCCTTCTCCAAATCCTCCATCTCAGTGTCCTTGGGGGCTGGCGAGGGGGAAGGCAACGACGAGACTACCTGAGGTCGTTTGGCTTTGCCCTTCCCTTTGCTTGGGGAAGGGGCTTGACGTTTTTCTGGGACCGAAGTCCCTTGGCGCTTGCCGGTGCCTCGATTGCTGACAGATTCTGACCCATCTCCTTGGCACGTCGGCAACGCCAAGGAGGCCCGTCCAACTGCTGCCATGCCACTGGCAGCAACCTTCTTCTTCTGCCCCTCCACAAACTCCCTAGCCCTCCTTACCAATACCATGCGGGAAAACGTCTTCTCGACGAGAGCGTCTGGCGTGCCGCCACGCTTGCGACTTTTGGCCCCGTCGATGGTGCAAGTGCGCTTGAGGGCACCACAGCAATAGCAAGGCTGGGCCCCAGTCGAGAACCAGCAGCCTTCTGGGTCGTTGTCTGCCCAGCACTTGTCGCACTAGTGCTAAGAGTTAGCAAGAAACTCAAAAAGACAGAAGGGTTACTTACCGCTCCCCATGCCTCCTTAAAGGCCTGCCGGGTCGCCAGGGAAACAGTCTTTTTCCCCTTCATCTCCTCCATCACAACCCCGGCCTCTTGCCCCTCGTCAAGAACGGCCTCCTCGTGACGCGGCAAGAGCAGTCATTTGAGCTCTTTATTGTCAAAGCTTGACTGCGTTGGTGCCTAGACAAATCATGGTAAATAAGGAGACTAGATTTTCCAAAGACCACTTACCGCGTATTGAGGAGCCGCCTTGCGACTCTACAGACGTCGTTAGCGACTGTCGGCAACAGCAAGCAAAATCAGTACTTACTTTACGTTTGGAAGCACCTGCCAGCTTCCTCAGCAAGCCCGACTTGCTAGCCGGCAACACTGGGCTCAAAGTGCTGCCAGCTCGACCACCCTGGCTGGATCCCTCTGCTACCGACTGCCTCTTGGCAGCAGGCGCCTTCCCTGCAGCAACTTCCTCCATCTCTGCTGCCAACGCTGCCACCCTCTCTTGCTCCTCTAGCGCCCTGGTAATCTTGCGGGCGTCTTGAGAAACCTCCTCTTGCCTTGCCACGATCTCCTCCTCCACCTGCATGCGCGCTAGAGGCGCCAACACCTCTTGTTTACTGTGGGGTGACAGATCAGACCAAAGCTAAGTCAAAAGAATGGGTTAGGAATACTCACTCTGCTGCAGGTGCGCTTACCGTCATTGGCAAGGCACCGGACAGAATATCCTCCAACTCATTCTCTATTGTTGGGACGGGAGGAGGCGCCTGGCAACTCAGTCAACTAGCGACATGGCAAGAGCTGGAGGTACTTACAAAACAAGCAAAAGGCGCTAACCACTCCGCGCCACGATGATCCAGGTACCACAATCGGCACCACTCTCGAACCTCTATTTCGCAATCCCAGCCCACGCCAAGAACGTGCACCTCCAGCCACCGCTTGTATAACTTCATAACGGCAGTCACCAAATTTATAGGCACGTCTGCGCCAATGCCATCGATTCGCTTGAGGAAATTATTCACCTTTTCGATATAGGTGGAGGCAGCGTCTTGAGCCTCACGAGACGGTACGGGGGGCAGAGTTGGAATGCGGAAAGACATTTTATTTTAATAGAGTGCCAGATAAAAAATGGGAGGAGAAACGAAGTCCACACTCATGCACCAGGACTATAAACAAAATCTCAAGAACGCACGGACCACTTGTCACAAAAGCGGTAATGGTAGCCTTATTTGGTGACTGAGGACAGTCAATTTTTCAGTTGGGGAGAGATGATAGGACCCCATACAGGATCAGCGCATCAACGGCAGGCTACGGCAACGTGGCACGGGCTCGGAGTACCTTAGCGCGCGCTAACTAACCAATTTTGGCAATATTTGATGGCTGCGCATGGCAAGCAGATCCAATCAGTGATAGCGCCAACAGCAGACAGAATGACAACTGACAGATGGCATCAGTCACTGACAACAGCGCTTAGGGAGAAGCCTGATGATCTATCAAAAACTGGCGGACAGCTTGGTGTTTGACCTTGGCGTCTGACATCGCTTAGCGCCTCGATTTGGCGCCTGACATCGCTAAGCATTTTGGACAGACAGAAGGGTGATGGATTGATGGTTTAGCTTTGCGATCTGTCGCCTGGCATCGCTAAGGTTCTTGAATGGACGGTAGGGATCTGAAACCGTTGGAGCTACCCTTATAAAATTTTCTAGTTTACCGCACTTTGGCGTCATTGGCCACTGGCGATGGTGAACTCATTGTAGTATAAAAGTACTTACCGACTTGTACATTGAACAACAGACCAGAGTTTCCTGCTCCCCTTTCGTTAGCCTCCTTTACGCTTGAGATCTCATTTACAGTCGGCAACGTCGAGCTCGTCGGCAGTTGCAGACTTCATTGCTAGCCTTCGACTTATTTGCGCCTTGCATCTACGGCAGGCATTTACAACGCTTAGACTTCGCTAAGCTTACTGTGTTCTTGCCGTTGACATTGCCGTGTTCGCTTACCGCTCCCTTCATAGGCGCTTTACCTTAGCGCTTTACACTTGCTGACCCCCTTACCGACTTTTCCCCATTTTCATAGGCGCGTTCTCTGGGACCTGCCCGGGACTCCTCACATCACTTATAGCACACCCAATGCAAGCAATTGGTACAGTAACACTATAGTTATATTTGTTACTGACCAAACTTTGGGCGTCATCACCGTAAATGAGATTTGAGTCGTAAGAGAGACTGGAGAAAGGTGGAACAGAAAACTCTGTTCTGATTCCCTATGTACAAGTCAGTAAGCACTTTTATACTACAACAAGGTCACCGTCACCAAGTAACTAATAATGCCAAAGTGCAGTGAACTTGAAAAATTTTATGGGATGGTTCCAATGGTTTCAGATCCCTACTGTCCATTCAAGACACTTAGCGACACCAGGTGGCAGATCATGACGCTAAACCATCAAACCATCAACCTTCTGTCTGTCCAAAATACTAAGCGATGTCAGGTGCCAAATCGAGGTGCTAAGCAATGTCAGATGCCAAGGTCAAACACCAAGCTGTCCATCAGTTTTTGATAGATCATCAGTCTTCTTTTCAAGTGCTGTTGTCAGTGACTAATGCCATCTGTCAGTTGTCATTCTGCCTGCCGCTTCTTGCCATGCACAGCCATCAAATATTGCCAAAATTGGTTAATTAGCACATGCTAAGGTATCCTGAGCCAGTGCCATGTTGCCGTAGCCTGCCATTGATGCGCTGATCCTGTATGTGGTCCTATCAAGGGCTGACAAAGAAGTCAGTGTTTGACAGGCTCTTTTGAAGGTTGTCCTTGAAGAAACAACTGTACAGTACAACAAAACTTTAAAAACTCAAAAATTGCCTACACAAACAATTGCACAAATAAGGAGCAAACTCTGGCAAACTCTGGCTTATATAAGTAGTCTGGAAGTGGTTCTGAAGGGCTCACACTTGTCTGAATGGTAGCTAAAGAACCAGAGCACCTCAAAAGCTGAGAATAGTACTAACAGATAGTGTTGAAAGAATAGAAACAGTAAAATGAGAGAATGTCAGAAGAAATAAAAGAATGAATAAAAGAATAGTGGAGAGATATGGAGTGAAGGAAGGAAGAAATGAGGAGTCCCCTGACAGGTCCTTGCTGACATTGAAAAATGTACTAGTTACAAACTTCCCTACCATACTGTTTGTTATTGTTTTCTTGGCATATCCTACCTTCTACATGAACCATGATCAACAACTACTCTCTCCCAAAGCTAAACATGCCACTACTATTTAGCTATCCTATTTTCCTCTATCATCCTGCCCCAGCCCTACCAGCTACAAATACAATTAACTTGCTTCATTCCACTTCTATGCTACTCTTGATAACTTTTATACATCCTCCTGCTCAATAGCCCACTCAATACTGTTTACAATTTCCTTTGTTACCACACCCAAATGTTAATTATAATACTTGATAGCTCATTGTATATCACTTTTGGACATTGATGATGCCCAAATTGTGCTAAGGTGCACTATCACTAGTATAGCTACTTAGTCAATATAGCTTTGGCATGCTAAGTGTGTGTAAGAGTCCTGGATAGGTCCCAGAGAATGCATGGTAGGCAAGAGGTTGGTGGCAAGGAAAGGAGGTGATTGGAGGTGCTTATATAAGGCTTAAAATGTGGCAAGAGAGTGCTAAAAGTTGCCAAGGAAAGGCACTAAGAGGCACCAAGACAAGGCACTAAGAGACATGGAAAGAGTTGCCAAGGAAAGGTGCTAAGAGGCACAGAGAGAGTTATCAAGGAAAGGTGCTAAGAGATGCTGAAAAAGGTCACTAAGAGGCACTAAGTGTTAGCACTTAGAATGAGAGAATAAACTGATAGGATTGCTTAGCAGATCTAAGCTCAAACGCCAAGCTGTAGTTGCCAGGCACTAAGAGATTTCAAAAAAGAGAGAAAGAGAGAGAGAGAGAAAATTAAAGCAAAGTCCTCTTGCCAACATGGTCAACAAAAGGTAGTCTGTTGCATAGAGTGACCAAAATGTTGAGATACAATCTCTACTGCCAAATTGATCTGTGCTACTAACAAAAAGTAAGTACTTATATCTAAATGGATGCCATGAATTAAACTATATAGTAAAAAGTCCACAATCATGCTGTCAGTCTGAGTTGGCAAGGTGCTAAGCGATATTAGGTGCCAAGATGAAACTTCCAGCTGTCTGTCATGAAAATACTTCATTATTCTGTCCTATAAGCACTGCCACTAGCTAAGAGCATCATTCCAGATTGACTGATGCCAAGTGTCTATGTCTGTGTATAGCCCTAGAGTGTGAGTAGCAAGGTGTGGCAAGGTGTCAAAAATGGTGCTAAGAATAGGTGGTGTCATAGAGAAGGGTCCTGGAGTAATTAAAGGCTCCAGCTGCGAGTTATTAGCATGAAGATATGCAAAAATTAGCTTCTGGAGCACTAAGGCATGCCACTCCTGGTGGTATCAATGCACTAATGTGAGGTGCTTGTGTTGGCACTATCCATAGACATCTGTAATGGGAGCTCATCAACACTCTACTTGTATTGTTGTACATACTTTCTGAATTGTCTTGCTCTCCATGTTTCTGGATGCCCACCATCCTTGAAAGTGGTGTAATGATTTGCCAAAACAAAGATTGAACTGGCATTGTAACCACATCATGACAAAAGTTTTGGCATCCTGGACTCTCAGCTTCCTTCCAACAAAGCTCAACAGTATTGTACAACAAATATAAAGTTACAAACATCTAAATAAGATACTATTTAACTGACCTTTGAAGTTCAATTAAAAGAAAGTAGACTGGATCTCTTGTAAGTGTTGATTTTTCTCAAAATTTTGCAACTCCATAGTTGTGATAGTACCATAAATTTCAGTAGTGCAAAAAATGCATTTTGTCAATTTGCTGGCATAGACAGAAGTGACAGACAGGAAAGATAAATAAACTATTGATTTATGTCATGCCAACTAAATATAGATATGTCTAAAAAACTATAGAACTACTAAAAAAATAACAAAAACAAAAACATTAGAGACTATCATTCTTTCAGATCTCAATGAGAAAAAAATCTAATTGTCTGACTCAATCTGATAGTTTTTAGTTTTACTATTAAACAAAGTATGTCTAAAATTGCAAGAGCAACCTCTGAAGGCTATGGCTCAGTCACACAGCTGGCAAAGGGAGTCTCAAAGAGTATTCAGTACTGCATAGTGTCTACAATCTTAATTATACTATATACTTGGCAAAGAGAGATTTAAAATAAAATTAATATTAATTTTTTAAAAAAAATAATTCCTTAGACCAAGTGAAATACTTCTAAAGTTTCAGGAGCATGAAAAACAGCTGTACAAGATAACAGAAAATATAAAATATCTGAAAATAAAACAAGACTCATGAACATTGCTCAAGAAGATAATATAGCAGTGCTTAGGGTCAAACAATGTTGAAATTACAGACAGAGAATGAAAACTAAGACCAACAGATAGGACTTGAAAACAAGCATAAAGGAAAATCATACAGCAAACGAATGGAGAATGAGTGGAGTATAGAGAGAATAAGATGGAGGTGACAAGTGGCCACGCCAGAGTTATAATACTTGTCAGAATTATAGACAGAGAACCAGTGCAGTCTGAGAGCTAAATTTGAGACCAATAATAGGCCAGAGCAGGAGTGCATATAATTACATAGAATTTGTGTCTCATGAATGATAATTATGCACTCCAAACAAATAGAATAATAATAAATCACTGGTACAATTATGATTCCAATACATTTCCCAAAATGTATGGCAATTAAAACTTAGTTTTTATGCGACCAATGAGGGTGCTTGAAGAGTTGCTGGACATCATGTGTGACTGGAGAGAGAGCGGGCGCAGGTGAGACCTACCTCCAAGGGAGTCTCACCTCGACGACCACTCTCTAGGTAAGTCACTTTGCCTAAAGGACCCGAGCGTAGGCTGAGCGAGGTAATACAGTTATTATTTCGTAGCTACACCTCCCGAAATAAATTGATTAATATACATACGTCGGAGTTAAGACAGGCCGTATCGGTTCTCTCAATACTTGCTCCGACTTGTCCGGTAATAACGAAAGCTCGACAAAATGTACAGGTTTTTGAAAAGGGGAATAAAAATGTCCCAAAGGCCGAATCATGTTGTATTTTGTTATTTTCGGAAGCTCATCACGGCAACTTGCGAAAGTGTATACAGCAGAGAAAAATAAGGTTTAAGCCACTAGGGCGTGATCCAAACAGAGACTAAACACGGTCCCGCAAGGTAGGCACAGCGACAAAACCTCGATCCTCAAGAAAAATGGTGAGCTCCTCCATATCGTCTTCGTCATGCTGCTCAATGTTTCCGCCAGGCCGACCAACAAACAGCGCCCAGCAACCCTATGCGGGAGCTCCGTGTAGACAAATTGGTCATCAGTGTGTTGACTCGTTCCTTGTGCTTGGGATTACAATTGACTTCGCGTTCAGATATCTCTGTCGGCGAGTCTGGTGACCGTCTGACCCGTGCTTCTAAAGTGCTGGAGCAACTTACCGGTCAAACCCCCGTTACATCAAAAGCACGCTACACCGTGCGTACTTTCGGTATCCGTCGTAATGAGAAGATTGCCGTCCATGTCACTATCCGTGGTCCCAAGGCAGAGGAGATTTTGGAACGTGGTTTGAAGGTGAAGGAATACGAGCTGAGGCGCAAGAACTTCTCGGAGACTGGCAACTTTGGCTTCGGTATTCAGGAGCATATCGATTTGGGTGCTCGATATGACCCTGGTATCGGTATCTTCGGCATGGATTTCTACGTCGTCATGGGACGACCAGGAGCACGGGTGACAAGGCGGAAGCACAAGAAGGCCCGCATCGGATTCTCCCACCGCGTTCAGAAGGATGACACTATGGCATGGTTCAAGCAACGCTTCGACGGCATCATCCTCGTACGTCGTAAAACTAATTTTCTTGTCTCTGATCTCATATTGGATCCCAGAAATAGTTACTTTACCCTGCCGTGTTATGTATCTATGACTGTATGGCATGTCCCTTCATTCGCATCATTCAGCATGCTTTCATACTTCAAAAACAAATTGGTAAACTTATTGGTTACTACTGCCTTGCGAGGAGGATCACTTGAGTTTCTGAGATTGATTTTGACTGGTTCGATACCGTTCGTCGTTCTTGCGGTGGCTGCTAGCCTGCTAGGACACCTCGATACTCTCAGTTGCTTCACATTCTGTGACAGGCCTGGGTTTTCAGCAATCAAGGAAAGCAAGCAGTCCCTTTGATTGGTCACCAAAGACAGTATATTACATGCAAGTGATAAAATTAAAGCTTTGATTTCGTATTTGACTTAACGAGAGAACCACCGAGTGATAGCATCTCTGCGGCTTCTGTCACCATCCGGTCAACAATGACTTGGGCTGGTAGAACCTCGTCAATGAGAGCCGAAACGCGTCCCATAAGCCAAGCCCTATATATGGTTGATGAGCAACATAAATAAATCTTGAAAAAAAGAAATACTACGCACCGTCCTTGTAGGGATTTCTCCGGGTGCTTCTCAAGCTCATGCCAATGCGGAATAATTCCTTTTGATGTCAAAGCTTTGATTTCTGCCTGTCTGTTCTCCTCCCTGAGATATACGTGTTATTTGTGTCAACAAATGGAAAGGTGATACCCACCAGTCTTTGACATAGGGAGTTTTCCGCACCCGAAGCGGGCGTCCAGTGTATATTAGGGTCGTAACGGCATCCTCGAAACCAGCGCTCAGAACTTGATCTTTATGATACTTCGGCGCGGCGGCCTCGACAGACGCAACGAAACGTGTTCCAACCCCTTCGAAATAAAGTCAAACGACGATGCAAAGAAACTCGGGAAGCACTCACAAACAGCCTGCGCACCCCACATCAAGTTCGCAGCCAACCCCCTACCGTCATACACCGCACCCGCTCCCACGACATACACGGGCTTGCCCGTCAGAGGAGACTTGTGTCCCTTAACCGCATCGACGCAGGCCGGAATCAGTATGCTAGCGGGAGTGTCGCCGGTGTGTCCACCGCCCTCGCCCGCCTGCGCACAAATGATGTCCACACCAGCATCGAGCGCCTTCTGCACATGCTTCGGGTGGCCGACCATATTCATAATGGGAATGCCGGCCTTGTGCAGGGCGTCGACGACTGGCTTTGGTGGGACGCCGACGGCACAAACGAAAAGGGAGGTTTTCTCCTCGATAATGACGTCGATGAGCTCATTGAGCCGGCCTTTGGTGTAGTCATAC